>JASDQU010010961.1:557-17808 GCA_032191745.1 Picea mariana | reverse complement strand
ACACTATGAAGAACTCATATAGTGGGATGGGAAAAGCATTTCTTTATTATTAACTTTAATGAATCAACTTACAATGTTGAGACCGGCCACTACTCCTTGAACCTAATCCTAGGATCCTCTTCAAATGTCCTCCAACTTCTTTGCTTTGTATCTCTCTTTGCACAAGGATGGATAAAGGGTTGGGATAATGGGAATGTGCAATTGGGTAGAGTTTCTTTACTCTTATTCTCCTCTTCCAAATAGGACCCCTAACCCTTCTTTTATAGGCAAGAAGAAGCTAGGTATTTGGATGAACCCTCGGCCATGCATGGCCGGAAGATTCAGTTAACTCACCCAAAGTTGTGTGTTCCATCGACAACTTTCATTTTTTCATGCTTTTGTAGGTACACGCGGGTTGTTTTAGGTCAGCTAGCATGTACACGCGTACAGTAATGGAGTTGGGTGTGTGGGCCCTTATAAAAGAGGTTTTTTAAAGAGTTGTTCAACAGTGCTTTGGCAAAGAAGGGATTTGAGATGACCTAATGCCAGGTAAGCATGTATGGTGCAAATTAGGGTTATAACATCACATGTAAGAAAAAGCACACACACGCACATGTAAATACATTTTTAAAATAGATGTAATCCATAAGAAATAAAAAGATGAAAAATATCCATATATATATCAAAAAATATCAGAGTACATGGGTGGGTGCAAGCGCCTCAAAAATATGTCCAGTCAGAGTCACGGGGCTTATGCCCCAAAAAATATACAAAAGGCGCTCTTGACACGTAAGTACTCTAGCCTAGCTAAGGGTGGGGCCTATTGGCCCTGCCATAGTGAACAACAGCCTTCTCCAAATGCCAGAAGAGATGGACTTAGGTCTATGGCACCCCAACTACATGAGGTTGCATCAACAGTGGGAGATTCTCGATCTCCACCATAGGGATTGTACGAGTGAGAGTGGTAAGGTTCCGTTCTACCCATCTCAATACTCTCTTAGCCTCTCCATCTAGAGGCCCTCCTGCTACTGCTGCTGGTTCAGTGACTCCAATTAGTCCTGCCTCTGGTCGAGGACACTGCCTAGTCCTTGAGAAGTATGCTAGATGCATTGGTCCCACATCTGTACATAACAGATATGTAAATGTTAGATACTCTGGTATACAAAAAAATGATATATATAAAAAGACATAAAAATTAAATAACTTACCCATCTCTCCTCACTCCTCTCTAGGAGGTACAGACATGTCAGGATCTCTAGAAACATTGATCATGGCATAGGGGTAGTCTTCTATTGTCAGAATCTTCCGTGACCACTAGTTGAAAATTTTTTCATCAAAGGTCTCGACGGTTCTCCCTCCCCTTTGTTGTGGCAACAACGTCGCCCATCTACATAGTGCTAGGAGAGAGGCCCCGTGCCCTCATATAGTCTCTCGAGGACTGAGACTAGGTACCCTCTCGAAGAAAAAGGAGCACAAAACAGTCCCAACCCGAAGTTACGGTGCTCTCGTATCCGACACTTTGTCAGCTGTCTCTTCATGCAATCTAGCATGGTGGTACTCCAGTAAAACATTTGTGCATTTAAGAACTGTACCCCACAATGCATGTGCACCTGAGAGGCCTGATGTAAAGCTATGGATCCATTGATCCACCCAATAAGTAGAACTATCACTTTGAGTGATAGGTTATTGATCTTATGTATAGGAACCTGGGAACCTACTTTCTCAATACCAGCCTCCCAATGGAGTCCAATCAACTCCTCGATGTTGTGTAGCCTGGGGGAAAAATTGCACAAGTTGACTGGATTCCCTCTCCTCGAGAGACCAGTCAAGAAGTAAATGTCGTCAGACGTTGGAGTCAACAACTACCCCTCGAGCATGAATGCCTCTGCGCCAGGATGCCAATAATCTATCAATGCATTTAGCAACCTGGGTTGTGCCCTCATAGACAGACACTGGAAGAACTTTAACAACCTGCATTGTGAAAAAACAACGATAGCAACAGGGTCCTCAGAGACCAAAAAATCAATGTCTTCATGCTCCCTCTCTCTCCAATGCACATACATCCAGCAAAAACAAATCAATGGAGAGTTAACTCTTGCATTTTCAATTTTTCCCACTTATTGAAGGGTGTATGCAGATTGTCTTGGGGACAGTCGCATGTACACACAGATAGATTATCTTCTGCCCACGTGTACACATGGGTTGTTCTTGTACAACCTGCGTACACATAGGGACGACCTCTTTAAAGGTCAGCGACCCCCCAAAAAAAAAAAAATAAATGAAAAAATGAAAGATGGAAATGCAAGAGAGGTTAGTATGTACTTACTTGGTCCAAATGGAAGTTTGTTTCGTCCACTAAAGCTCCCTAAATCAAATATTTTGGCAAAGGGGTGTTTTTTTTTTTGACTTTTGGTCAATTCTCAAATTACAATGGTGATAATGAGTTGCCATATTTCTATTTATAGACTTTTTTGGCCCCTTTTTGTCATTTTTTGGACCCTTTTGCCATTTTTTCTAGCTTGAAAATAGTTTAATATGGTTCTTGAGTTTCTCAGGGGATGTTACGATAAGTGTTACTTTGGGTATTGAGAATTGTTTTGAGAGATGGGTCAGTTTTAAAGGTCTTTTGGTAAAAAATCATTTTTCCAACTTTGTGCATGTAAGATAGGATTCCACCTCCACTTGTTGCATCTCGTTGTTTTTTTCGCTTTACCATAGGATCAATCCCACTGAATTGCAACACGAAACCCTCACTCTTTCTCTAAAAGTGTCGTAATTCAGTGGTAGAGCCTACCTTCACATGGATGACCTAGGTAGATCCTAGTTGCATCTTGGTGTACATGCCGTCAGTAATGACTATAGGCTCATGAGTCCTTATTAGTTTTTCCTGATTACAATTTTGAGCCTCATTTGCATGTTTCATTATCACTCTTAACCTCACCCTCGGGACTCCCAAAACACAACGGGTCTTCTTTTAAGCCCTTTTCAGACCGTCTAATCATGAAATGATTGTCGAGCAATCTTGTTTCCCTTCACACTCGCTAAACTGAAATTTGAAGGCACATTTGTCTGGTGGTAGTTTACCCCTTTTTGGGTCCGGATGGTCAAAAATACGAATATAGGTATACTCTAGGAGCCTCGGTTCTCTAGAAGAGTATTCTCAGGTATAGATTTAACCCTTTTTCGGGCCTAAGGGACTAAACTTACGAAAAAGGAACCCTCATGGAGTCCATAGTTAAGCTCTTTTCAAACTCCATAAAATTGAAAAGATAGCCCAGTGACCTTGTTTCTTCACACTCGTTAAATTGGTCTAGAATAACATCCCTTACGGAGTCCATAGTTAAGCTCTTTTCAAACTCCTTAAATATGAAAAGATTGTCGAGTGATATTGTCTTTGTCACACTCATTAAAATGATTTTGAATAGACCTCTGTTCGGTGCTAGTTTACCCCTTTTTCGAGCCGACTAGACTACCTTCGAAAAGGGTACCCCAGTGGTGTCTCCTTTTACATTTTTTTAGACTATCTAAAAATGAAAAACCGTCGAGCTTACCTTCTCTCGGCTCGTTAAAATTACATCGAAGGACATTATCATTGTGTCTTATTAATCACATTTTCATTCCTGTGTCTTTGGCCTAATGTCATCTCCATGTTGCTCTCAACTGAACCATCTAAAGCATGCGTCATACACAAGCCTTGTAGCACTTTTCCTCTGCGTCTTGACACCTTAACCCATGGAGGATTTTTCTTGAGTTTCCTTGTCCTACATATGTCCCCTTTCTCTGAGCATCAATGTGTTCTTTACGCTTGGAACTAGTATGTCTGTGACACTCAATCCTCCTTTGTAATGTAACATTCTTTATTCTTTTTAAAAACTTTCCACAATTATATAAAAAGACAAAAAAATCAAATATACCCCAAAAAGAGGAAGCGAAAAGTATTTTCTTTTTGTTGACAGCACAATGTGTCACCCTTGGAAAAAGCACATCCTTCCATCTATTCTTCAAGATCTAGGATTTAATATGACCTTAGGAAGTTTTTCTCGCTACATAGAGCTGTGTCCTCCTCCATTTGGTTACCCTTCTAAACATTTGGAGAGTTCGCATTGCCTCCTGCATCATGAACTTATGTCAATTCCATGCTCCTTGAGTCTCATCTTTTGTCGTTCTTTGTCCAAGGGAAGTTTTACTAAACTTGAGTCGGCCCTTCTGCATTTTGTCTCTTGTCCTCATGCTAAGACACCCTAAAAGACCAATCAATTCCTTGCTCAAAATCAATGAAGTTCTATGCCTGGTCATCAAGATCCTCTTGTCTATTCTCGATGAGTCGTCAAAGACCTCTGAGTAGTGAAGTCGTACACTCATATTACACTCCTATCCGAGTTTTGAATATTTTGAAGTTGTTGCTTGAGCTCTGAAGACTTCATCTCCAGCCATCGGGCATCATTGGCTTCTGGAAGATGGATACTATACATGTATATCTTTTGATTTTTGAGATGTAGATCCGATGTGTATTTCTTGCGGCTACACTTTATATAATTATATCACATGGATCTGCAGTGTATTTGATTGCCATCCATGATTTTATTTCATCCCAAGCATGGGTATGCCCGCCTCGGTGAGACAAATTGTTATTTCTGCAGATGGCACCTCTTGAACTCCGGTCCCTGGGCTCACTCGCGTCATACAGTCGTGAATATTTGTAATGTATTTCAACCATCAGATGATCTTATGACCTTAGACATTAGGGGGCATCTATTATAACCCTAAATTGCACCATACATGCATACCTGGCATCTGACCATCTAACTTTCTATCTTTTCCAAGCCATCACTGAACAAGCTCTTCAAAAAACCATTAGTTTGAAGGTTTACACGCCCTGCACCACTACTGCCTGCGTACACATGCATGCTGACCCACTATAGCCCATGTACACTCACAGAATATCATGAAAAGTGGAAAATTGCATAGGATACTAGTTTCTGAGTGGTTACTTAACCGTTTGACTGCCCATATCCAGTCACCCCAGCTGTTATTATCCCTTTTGGCCTATAAAAGAAGGGGTTGGGGTCCCATTGCAAGGGGAACCACGAGAGCAAAGAAACTCTGTCCATTTTATCAATCCCCCTTTGCCCCAATTGCAAATCCCTTGCCATTTCCATAAGAGAGAACTGAAGAGGAGAAGAAGACGTGGAATAAGTTGGTGCATGGTGATGAGGAGCCTAGGACCAAGTTCGAGGAGAAGTGTCGGTCTCATGTTGTAAGTGACCTTTTTGTGAGATTAATATAAAGAAGTACTTTTTCCGTCCCACCAAATGACGTCTTAAACTTCTATGATTTGTTTACATTTCTTGTTTATGATGTCTAACCCACTAATCCATATGTATAATGCATGCGTGTAGTTTCTTGTTTGTCTTTTGATGAATGAAGGTCAGCCTTGGGAGGCAATTTGCAGTCAGGAAACAACCAAGTACAAAGGGATCGACATCAGATGTGGAGTTTAAGGTAGGCCTATCGGATCCCTCTCTCTTGTATTTTATGTATGATTGTGGGATAATGTTGGGATAGTGATTAAAAGTAGGAGACTTTAGACGGTTAGGTCTGCCTACACTTTACACCCTTGGTGTAGTCCATAGAGGGGTTTTCCCGTGATAACAATGACTAGATATTATGATGTTGATTGTTATAGCTGACACGTTTTGTTGATGGATGCAGGCTAACAGTAGATTTCTAACCAGACTCACATAGGAGTAAAGGGGTCACGCAAGAACATTGAGGGAGAGGTGTGGTAGCATCCATGCCACAAACTACTAGCACTCCCATCATGGCTCGAATTGTAGGTTAACGATTACCTAGTTCGAGAGATCCATGATGTCATGAGGACAGACTGTGGCAGTCTCTCACGATGATTCTAAGGGGCACGCAATAAGGCAAGGTCCTTATTCCTCAGAGGACCTTAGTCTCCCACAAGATCACCTGACAGAATATTGATTCCAGGGGTTTGATGTCTACCAAGTTTAGTTAAGAGGTGAGTGGCACCCTTTGAGCATGTAGTGTGTTTTGAAGGGCACATCGTACAAATAAAATAGAAAGAGGGGAGTGGCACCCTTGGAGAACATAGTGCGTCCTGAAGGGCACATCACGATTCTAACCATGGTAAGTTAATAAACCTAGTGCCTAGAAAACTATGCCTCCTTAGGACCTGGTTGGCCTTAAAATGAATGATGTGATGAGTAAAGTTTAATAAAAAAAAATTCCCTTAAGAATCGTCGCCAAGCCTAGTGAATTTAAAACCTAGGTCTAAGTAGAACCTTTGAACAAGAAAACAACTAATTAGACATGTAACAAGAAGGGGGTAAAGAAAATCCAAGCATTAATAATTAAAGTATAAATTTTAATAAAGGTTTAATTAATAAAAGGGGTAATTGGTTGTTTTTGTCTAAACCCGCTAATTCTGAACTTAGTTATAAAAAGGGGAAACTTAAAACAAGGGGGAAACTTAAAGAAAAGTGGAAACTTAAAGAAAAAGGGGAATGTATAACTTAGTAGGGAATCTAGCCTTTGGAACTTTCTATTTGTGAACTCAACTAGGATTTCAGTAAGGCGTAAGTCATTTAAGAATTTCTAAGAGAATAAAGGGACATTGAGGACTGTTTTTAGGAACCCTTTTAGGTGGATGAGGGAAATAGGCAAATTTAATTAATTAATAAATTGATTTTCTGGTGCAACTAAGGGATATAGTGACATGTGTATGGGGGAGGTTTGTCCTAATTGAATTTAATAAAAAGAATCTAATGAGGGTTTGGGAAACTAATGACTAAGAAAAATCTATAAAAAGGATGGCGGAGGAGGAGTATTGATCACGTCTGGTATGCATAAGGTTACGCTGCCGGAATTTTATCTTGACTGAATTTCTCTTGTGGGAGTTGGGATACCCAACTCGGGTAACAAGTGATAGCTTGACCTTGCGAGGTGAGCTGGGAGCTAGCATTCTCTAGTATAGTGTGAGTGGCCCCTTTGCATCTTGGGGGGCTCAGGGGAAGAAGACTACCCCTAGCATTGGCTGGGAGGTATCGGTGAGGTTTCATCGATTATCAAGCAGGAGCTGGCTGGAGTGCAAGCGCAGGACAACGACTTTGGATTCGTCATCGTCGGTCATGGTATTCTGGGTAAACCATTATTTATATTGTGATTAAAATATACTAGCATGGTTGTAGTAGTCTAATGATGTATCCTTGTCATTTTTTTTCTGGAATATATATATTGTATGATAATTGCAAAAATGGATTCGATAAATCTCGATATATTGTAATCTACAATAAAAATAAATCTAGTTGATTATACTCTCAATGAATGATATGTTGTTAGTAGAATGTTAGTTCCCAATTCGAGTAGTCGGCTTTCAGTCTAATTAATTGCTGGTATAGGAATGACTACCTTATAGTTGTTGTATGTGCGCAATGCCCTGATGTTCCGTTGGCTCCTTCCCTTCTTAAGTTTTGCGAATCCCATTTCCCTCGTCACGTCCTTACATTATTTCTTGTTAATGTTGGGCGTCGTTGATTGCTAAGCTAACTGTTATTTTCATATTTACACATTAATCAGATTATATGGAGCGTCACGTTTTTATTTTTGATTTTAATTTTAAAGCCACATGGAAGATACACCACCCATTTCCTGAAATTTGTTTAATACGTTGTTCTTTTCAACTATTCCCATCTCTGCGTAGATGAATTTTCATTTTTCCCAAGCTGGAGGTGCACCCAACATCTCTGCATAGTTGAATTTCATTTTTCCCTCTTTCACCTTGTTTCGCTACCCAATGGTTTACTCGAGTTGAAAGTAGGATTCGACAGTGGAAATTTCCTTGTTTTACATTCTAAAAGGATACACAGCTAGCTCATCAGCTGATATATTTTCACTTTCTACTGAATGAGAATAAGAATCTGTCCAATCCGAATCTGAATCAATGGGCTCAAATTCCCAATATGTAAAATAATAATTTAGGTTTGACGGCCTATCCAAATGATGCATCAAAATATCTACTAAATACAATATGTGTGCAGGTGCTTGCTAAACATAAACTCGAAAGTTCTCTGAGTGAGTATTGTAGTGGTTGTAATTCATGCGGGAACCCCTATATGACCCAAAGGAGCAAAACGTGTGGCTCCCTTTGGTGGATCCTAAGCAATAAAGGTGAATGGTAAGGCGTGTGAAAAGTAAAGTTCAAAGTGAGGATTTATACCTATGTAGTTATACTATATATTATTATTATTCCATAGTGGCGGTTTCTTGGGTTTATTTTTATGAACTTTAATTACGGACAGTTGGAATTTTAAATATTACCCAATCCGCAGATTCTAAGATTCTTGCGCCAATTTAATTTTTCTAACACGTCATTCTAATTATTTAATTATTCTATTGTTTTGAAAAATTCCTTTTTGGACAGATGGCAAGCATAAATAATTCTATTCCGATATCATTGGTTTAAGTGCCCCCAGATTTTATATCCTTTGAATTTTTACAGCGAGATTTTAAAACTACAAAAAGATTTTATACCACACTGATATTTTAACCAATCACATAGAAACACAATATTTAGTGGTTAAGAGCTTTATTACCCTAAGATTTGGTTTAATTGTGCATAATTTTTATACCCTTTAAATTACTACAACACGATTTTAAAATACACAGAGATTCTAATACCACCCGAGATTCTAACCATTCACACAAAATTTTAATTATTTAGTGGTGAAGAGATGGCACTGATTCTGTCAAATAGGAATATTTTATTTGGATTGTAGCAGCTGGACATATGGAAAGGGATCTATTATGTTGTTTACCCCTTTGATCAGTTGAATTTTTAACAATTTTAAGGTTTAATTTATGAATGCTTTGATCAACGCTCATACTAGATCTCTAGTTTTTCAACTGTTTAATCATTTCTTATGAATTTGGGAATTATCCTTTTTATCAGTTATTTGTTATCAGGACAGTTTAATCGTTTAATTTTGAATAGGTGGATACCCCTTTTAGTTATTTGTTTTACAACAATTTTATTTAGTTAATTGTGATTATCGCTTGTTAATAAATTGGTAGTTTCTACTTCAGGGAGCGAATTGGAAACATATTGGAAACATTGATGTGGTTATGACATTAATTACTTCATGAATGTTAAGAGAATGATGTTGCTTTAGATTAATAACTTTAATTACCTTTACAACAAGGAAACAAGTAAGGACGTGTGAATTCACTAATGTTGTCAATGGAATCCCTTGTCTGATAGATTGTGATTATGATTATGAGTTGCTTTATTATGTAAATGGTGTAACGGGGTGTAAATGAATGGAAAGTAAATGTTGCTTGATGATGGATAGGTGCCCTTAATTTAAGATGGTCATTGGTTACTTATGTTGTGGAGTAATCCTTATGATGATAAATACAGATGAGGTACTTCTAGACGTTGCGTCAATTTAAATTTATCAAATTTTTAGTCACTCTGCATCCATTTTTTATTAATGTTTTAGAGTGCCTTCATCAAATGGTATCGTATATTGTATGTCAGTGCCAATTGGATTTTAGGAACATTGGATTTTATGTTGGGTTGAAGGTTTAGAAGATTTTTTTTGTGTGTGTGGGTCCCTAGTGCCTTTGTCGCAAGGTGGCAATGTGATACCTTATGATTGGGTCATTGCACACGTTGATCGATAAGTGCATATGAAACCTAGATCAGGATCATGCACCTCTTGATGTGGATGATGATTGTTGTATTTATGGTTGTACTTGTTTTTGTAACATTTTATTGTGATTGTCTCTCTCTCACCGGGAAGGTTCTAGTTACTTGTCGTCGAAGCTGTTGTGTTTGGATTGATTGATCTTGTCTTTAGATTAGTAGGCGTGATATTATGTGTGTCGGGCAGGATGTATAAACCTCCTTGTTCCTTAGAACAATCGCTAGCCTTGAGACCTTAACTGGTCAAAATAGATGGGAACCTGGGCTTGAATGTTTCTTATGTGTCTTGGAGGAACACATAGCTGTGGGTGATGTGGTTGGGCTGATGAGATCCTTCCAGAGGATTTCTGAGGTAGTGAAAAGTCATTTGGATAGAGATGAGGCCAGAGCACCAAAACCTCCTAAGGGTCCACCACACGCTCTGGTCGGTACTAGCAGCATTCACCGTGAACACGAGAAGGTCAAATTTCCTGGGTTTTTTGGTGCCCCGGACGGCGCAGCTGCCGAGGCATGGTTGGAAAAGTATGATGATGTGCTTTGCACTTCACTACTATACCTCCAACATGAAGGTCTGCATGGCTATATTTCAACTTAAGGGGAGCACTCTTCTATGGTGGAATACACTCCTGATTCAATTGAACATGGAATTCAAAGATGTGTAATGGGAACTATTTGAGGAACGATTCCGGGAGAGGTATCTATATGAGGAATTCATTGAGTGTCATCTCAACAATTTCAACACCTTTTGACAGGGAGCTTGTACGATGCACGAGTACGAGGCCCGCTTCATGGAGCTGCTTCGGTATGCTCTGCACCTGAATACCGAGAAACTTAAGGTCAAAAAGTTCATGTTCAGCCTTAATGTTAACATTCGTGCAAGGGTGAGGATTATGATGCCTCAAACCTTGCATGATGTTGTCCAGAAGGCCCTCAGAGCACAGGAGGATCTTATCAATGAGGGTCAAAGCAGGACTCTAGTGAGACCAGCGGGACAGACGTCATCTGGTGCGTAGTAGCATCAGACACCAGCTAGACATTCACTAGGATATCGTGGCATCAAGAGGGGATCCACTTTCACTACATCTCGACGACCAGCACCTCAACAATGGACTACTTACAGAGGACCACAACACAAACAGCAGTGTCGACCGCAACAACAACATTTTAGGCCTGGTCAGCAGAATAGACCATGGTTCTAGGCTGGTGGGATGTCAGCTTCTACTTCAGGTACCAAGAGTACTAGAGAAAAGACAGGGTGTTGGACATGTGGAGAGCCACATTACCAGCATGACTGCCCAATTGAGAAGGCAAAAGCATCTGGATCATTCAAACCCACTACCGTGGGAGATTTGGGCAAGGCCCATCGTATTCATGTAGCGGTGAATAACCACTAGGAAGAGCACCAATCGACTGTGCTCGAGATGTCAAGTACCATCGCTGACCATACCCTAAGTATTTTGATAGATCTAGGTGCTACAGAGAGTTTTATTTTTGGTGCAGCGCTAAGAAGAATTAAGGTAAAGGCATTCAAACAGGACGAGTTTAACTTTGTATAAATGGCTTCAGGAGCCAAACAAAAGGTTGGAGGGAATGTTACGGGTTGTAGCCTTAACGTGGGAGGGTTTTTCACAAGGGCCAACCTGTACATCATGATCTTAGGGTCTTGTGACATCTTGATCGGTATGGACTGGTTGGAATCGCATGAGGAGATACTCAACTGTAAGATGAAATGATTGAGCTTGGTCGATGACGAGGGACAGAGACACGTGATTGTAGGTCGGAACCAAGGAGTCTCCCTAAGGTTTGTCTCTTCCCTACAACTATGGAAGAGCATGCGTAATGGATTCAAGCTCTATGCGATTCTTTTGTTAAACGAAAAAGGGCACGGAGGAAGGCCTAGAAAACCTTCCGATAGTGCGAGAGTTTACAGATGTCTTCCCAGAGGAGTTACCAGGATTGCCTCCTGAGAGGGAATTGGAATTTACCATCGACCTAAAACCAGGAACTGGACCGATAGAAAGAACGCCTTATCGGATGTCGACCTCAGAGTTACAGGAGTTGAAAATGAAACTGAAGGAGTTGTTGGACCTAGGACTTATACGTCCAAGTGTATCACCATAGGGTGCACCTTTTATTTTCATACAGAAGAAGGATGGGTCATGGAGACTCAGCACTGAATACTGTCAATTGAACAAGGCAATGATCAAGAATCAATATCCATTTCCAAGGATTGATGATTTGTTTTATTAGATGAAAGGCGCGACAGTGTTTTCAAAGATCAACTTGAGATCATGGTATCTCCAATTATGGATCAAGGAGGAAGAAATCCCTAATACCGCCTTTAAGATGAGGTTTGGACATTACAAGTTTATTGTTTTACCATTTGGATTGACGAACGCCCGAGGGATATTTACGAGTTTGATGAATGGGGTGTTTCGCGAATACTTGGACAAATTCATCCAAGTATTCATTAACGATATTTTGATATATTCTTGGATGATGGAGGAGCATGATGAGCACTTGCGCTTGGTACTACAGTGTCTACGAGAGAAAAAATTGTATGGGAAATTGTCTAAATTCTCATTTTATTAATCGAATATTCACTACTTAGGGCATGTCATCTCCAGCGAAGGTATCGTTGTGGATCTAGTAAAGGTTGAGGCTATTATGGAATGGCCTACATCGATGAATGTCCTAGAAGTGCGTAGCTTCATGGGTTTAGTGGGATACTATCGATGATTCATCGATGGTTTTTCAAAGATAGCAAATACCATTACGGAATTGCAGAAGAATAACAAGACATTTGTTTAGACCGAGAAATGCGCGGAAGCATTTTGGAGGCTCAAGGAGTTGTTGACGTCAACACTGATACTAAGGGTCCCTAACATGGATGAGGATTTCTTGGTATGAACTGATGCATCCAAGGAAGGCTTAGGTGGAGTCTTGATGCGAGACAGTCGAGTGATCACTTACATCTCAAGAAAATTGAGAAGGCATGAGGAGAACTATGCGATGCATTATTTGGAGTCGTTAGCAATAGTTTGTGCCTTGAGAGTATGGAGACACTACCTTATTGGAAGAAAATTAGAACTAAAAAAGGACCACTGTGGTTTACAAGACATCTTTACACAAAGCGACTTGAACGCGTGACAATGACGTTTGTCGAAATTGCTTAGCGAGTACAATTTCAAGATTACTTACATAAAAGGAACATTGAGCAAAGTCGCTAATGCGTTGAGTCAGAGACCATGTATATTTTCAGTGATGCCTCTTTAGACGAATCTACCTGAAAATATTCTAAATTTACACTGCGGAGATGACTTGTACAAATAGGTCAAGGATTTTATCGGTCAAAACACAATGATGGTACCAAAATTTGAGGGATTTACGATGGACAATGATGGATTATTGAGATTTAAAAATTAAATTTACATACCTCCCAATGAAAAGTTGAGGATTTTGATCCTAAATGAGGCTCATAGAGTAGTGAACATGGCTCATCCTGGAGTCACGAAGATGAGGGCAGACCTTAAACCCTTATTCTTCTGGAAAGGAATGAAGGCAGACATAGTCAACTACCTGGAAAGATGTCTAGAGTGTCAGCAGGTGAAGGATGAACATAGACATCCGACAATATTACTACAGCAACACGCTATTCCAGAATCAAAATGGGAGGTCATTTCTATGGATTTCATTCTGGGATTTCCACTGACGACAAGGAGACATGACTTGATTTTTGTGGTAATCTAAAATCTGACCAAGAGTGCTCATTTTATTCTTGTGCATATGACGTATCAGGCACTTAACATAGATAGAGTTTTCATCAATGAGATAGTGAGGTTGCATGGTGTGACTAAGAGGATTATATCCGATTGAGGATTGGTGTTTACAAGATGATTTTGGACTAGTTTCCAAGAGGCCTTGGGAACCCAACTTAACTTTAGTACCGCATATCACCTGTAGACATACGGGAAGATCGAAAGAACATACCAAATCCTAGAGGTTATGTTTTGTATGTACGTGATGGACCAACAGAAGCCTTGGGAAGAGTTCTTGCCACTGGTAGAGTTTTCATACAACAACAGTTATCAAAGCACCATTAAGATGGTGCCATTCGAGTTTCTTTATGGGTGACCATGTCAGATGCCTTTGAGTTGGGATCGGCTCAAGGATAGGGTCTTAGTGGGGCTAGAAGGGATCCAAGAAATAAAATATCAAATGTAAACAATAAAACAAAGGATCAAGGAAGCCCAGGATCGACAAAAGAGTTACACCGATGCACATCATGTCGACCATAGTTATGGAGTTGGTGATTGAGTCTTCTTGTGGGTGAAACCACATAAGATTCCAATCAAGTTTGGAAAGGGTGCTAAACTCTCTCCTAGGTTTGTGGGACCCTTCGAGATTGTGGAAAATAAGGGGCTCGTGGCCTATCGATTATCCTTGCCTAATTCTTTGAGGCATATGCACGATGTTTTTCACATATATGTTTTGAGACATTATGTTAGTGATCGTAGACATGTTATTGACATGAGTTCCTTGAAAGTATCGGACGAGGGTGCGCTCATGGTGGATCCCATCCAAATTATGGACCATCACATTTGAAAACTACAATGTCGAACAATAGATCAGTTAAAGGTCCATTGGGACAACTATAGTCCACACTCGGTGACCTGGGAGGACTCATATGATATATGTCAGCAGTATCCATTTTTTTTATAGCTATACATATAGACATTATGAAATATTTATTTCAGCACTTATATACTGTGAAAATTTGAGATGGAGTTTAAAAAAACAAGGGGTGTATGTAACATCCCACTCTTGCGCACACCTGATCGGACTTATTCTTTGAGGACACGTGCATGCAAGTGATCCGGTCCATTATACGATTGGCTATTTTGATTATTCTTATGAGATCTTATGAATTTGATGACATATTATTTTTCTATATTTATATATACAGGTTCTATTAACTGGATTGTCCTAAGTGTGCAAGACTCTGGACGTTAGAGGATGTCGATGACATCGATGGATCTCCTTGGACTCTAGATCGAGTCAGGGAGTGGACTGTTATGGTTTGGATGTTCTTGATATTATAGATGTGACACATGAATATATATTATGATGTTGATTGTTATAGATGACACATTTTATTGATGGATGCAGGTTGACGATAGCTTGCTAACCAGAATCACATAGGAGTAAAGGGGTCACACGCGACAACCACAGACATTGAGGAAGAAGTTTGGTAGCAACCCTGCCACAACCTACTAGCAGTCTCATTGTGGATCGAACTGTAGGTTAGTGATTAACTAGTTTGAGAGATCCATGATGTCGTGAGGGCATAATTTGGCAGTTTCTCACGATGATTCTAAGGGACGCGCAATAAGGCAGGGTCCTTATTCCATAGAGGCCCTTAGAATCCCACAAGATCACCTGACGGAGTATTGACTCTAGGGGTTTGACGTCTACCAAATTCAGTCAAGAGGCAAGTGACACCCTTGGAGCACGTAGTGCTTCTTGAAGGGCACGCCACACAAATAAAATGTAAAGATGCGAGTGGCACCCTTGGAGCACGTAGTGCGTCCTGAAGGGCATTTCACAATTTTAACCATGGTAAGTTAATGAACCTAGTGTCTAGAAAACTATGCCTCCTTAGGACCTGGTCGGCCTTAAAATGAATGATGTGATGAGTAAAGTTTAATAACAAATTTTTCCTTTAAGAGCTATCGCCAAGCCTAGTGAATTTAAAACCTAGGTCTAAGTAGAACCTTTGAACAAAAAAATTACTAATTAGACATGTAACAAGAAGGGGGTAAAGAAAATTCAAGCATTAATAATTAAAGTAGAAATTTTAATAAAGGTTTAATTAATAAAAGGGGTAATTGGTTGTTTTTGTCTAAACCTGCTAATTCTGAACTTAGTTATAAAAAGGGGAAACTTAAAAAAAGGGGGAAACTTAAAGAAAAGGGGAAACTTAAAGAAAAAGGGGTATGTTTAACTTAGTAGGGAATCTAGCCTTTGGAACTTTCTATTTGTGAACTCAACTAGGCTTTAAGTAAGGCATAAGTCATTTAAGAATTTGTAAGGGAACAAAGGGACACCGGGGAGTGTTTTTATGAATGCTTTTAGGTGGGTGAGGGAAATAGGAAAATTCAATTAATTCAAAAATTGATTTTCTAGTGCAACTAAGGGATTGGGGGACATGTGTAGGGAGGAGGTTTTTCCTAATTAAATTTAATAAAAATAATTTAATGAGAGTTTGGGAAACTAATGACTAAGAAAACTCTATAAAAAGAATGGCAGAGTGTTACACATCAAAATTTCTTATTACAATGATGGCCTAGTGTCGTCATTACCAATGTCACAAGTGTCGCATTTTGGCCGCAAATGTCGCAAATATCATACTGTCATCTTCTCTATGTTGTGTCTCGAACAAAATTATCAAGAACACCTAAAAGACACCTCAAAACACTAGTTTTGAAGAGGAAAAATCATTTGACAAAGAGTAAAGTCTTTTGCCATGGAGAAAACCACTCAAAAATCAATTTCGAAAGGCAGTGCTCCCCTATACACTGTTAGGGAGTGCCAACGCTCTATACCATATTTTGGGGGAGAGTTGCAATGCTCTGTGCCCCATTCTGAGGGAGCGTTGGCCTTTTTGAGCGAATTTTGGACTTTTGAGGAAAATCAAGGAAGAATCTAGCTCATCTCTGGATTTGGCTGGAATCAGATATGAGGTCAAGGCTCAATCTTAGGGAAGATCCACAACTGAAGGAGAAGGATCCTCAACCTATCCCAAGAATCTCTTAATTGGTTAGGCCTCTCCAAGCCTATATAAGGAGGCGTCCTCATGGTGAAAGGAGGAGACATTGAAGGCATCAAACTTATGATCTCATAAGGGAGATATCATTGAAGCATCATCATTTTGTGTGGATTATTTGAGCAAAGGGCTGGACAAGGAGAGTTGGGAGAGGTTGTTGCACCTTCATCAAAGGTTTGTAATTATTCTCTGTTTTTCTCATTAATATACATATGTGCTTGGCATGTTTCTTTGAAGGTTGTGTTTATTCTACATGAACTTGTCTCTATTAGATAAACCATCTATTGTTGGAAGATTGGTTGTTTCCATTGATGTCAACCCTAGTCATGGGTTTTGGATTGCAAGATTGATAAAGGTATTTGGACATGAAGGACAATGCACATGCATATACAACACCCAGGAATGGATAGTATACATCATGTTATTTCCGGTGGTATGTGGCATGTCACGTGGATCCTCATGGTTGAGGAGAAATGATTTTTTGAAGATGACAAAGTGAATTGAAGAAGGAAGTACATGTAGGCCCTGAAGATAATTAAAGAAAAGAATTACCAAATAAGAAAGTGTCAGGTTGGCCCTAATGTTAAAATGAAGTGACATAAATGGTATAAATAAACATCATTATACATTCATTTTGATAGAAGTTGAATTTCAGGGGTAATAAGAAGAAAAGAAGGCCAGATTTCAAGGGAGGATGAAGTCTTTTGGTGATGTGT
>JASDQU010010960.1:77291-87578 GCA_032191745.1 Picea mariana | reverse complement strand
CAGAGAAGAAATGCCCAAAGTCTTAACCAGAAAGAAATGTGTATTTACTTGGCAACTCGAACACAGTTGTGTAGAAATAGATCTTGTCTGTTTTAATTTGTTTATGTTTCTATCCCCAAGGGTTAGGTATTCAAGGGTTCTACAGACAAGGGTTTTCCCTATGCTATAGCTCTCTGATATATGTGTGGGGTTCTACAGACAAGGGTTTTCCTTGTGCTATAGCTCTCTGATATATGTGCGGGGTTCAACAGTAGTACTCGGCCCAATATCTCAAGGCACTAACTAAGGAGGATAGACCGTACCCTTAGCCGTACTACCCGACTACTCAGGTACTAGAGAGTATCTTTCCGAGTGTTGTTCTTGGTGACACTATAGCAGTCAGGCGGTTGATCGGTTTATTTAAAGAGGGCTTTAGGTAATCTAGGCCGATCCGTACACAGGTGTTGTCTGATGCGCTACCACTCGACGGGGTACCAACAGGGGTTACAAGGGTGGCTAACATATGTGCGCTTAAGTACCACTTGTATTTCCTGCGTGTATGAATCCCTCAACCACAGGTTTATGTGCGTAATGACATATCTCTATGGCTTAAAGACGTCGGAATACGTCTCTACCCTGGAAAAAAAATTTGACCCACACTTTCTACCGAGGAAAGTGCTCTGATACCACTTGTAATATACCAGATATAAAATGTATGCAGAACAGAAATAAAATGCTAGTAATGGCAGAATAATAGCAATATAACCAGAACATTCACCACAATAACACTGAAATGATATAAGAATAACAACAGAAATAGCAATTTGAATCTGAAAGCAATGTTCATGAGCCTCTTCGAGGGGACAACCTCCAATTGAGCAGATCTCTATTACAATAATCTCCAAGCTAGGGTTCTCATACCCTCGACTCCTATTAATACTAAAAAGAAGCATCTAGAGGAAGATCCTTCTAGAAGCGAAATCTTCTATTAGGTCTTCTTACATCTGCCTTATTCTATTTTATTGAAAGGCCTTATTAATATTGACCTTTATTACATCTGAATATATTGTTATACCTATGTGCGGGTTAGGACCCTAACAGATGCCATCTCTTTTAGAGATCTATTTTTTCACTCAACAATTCTATTTTGTTGCAGAGTATAGGGAACTGTGTGCTACAACTGAATCCCTACCCCATGACAAAGATTCTCGATCTCATGGTTGACATACTCTCCCTCGTTATCAATTCGAAGGATTTTGATTTTCTTTCCTGATTGTTTCTCAACCAAGGCTTTGAAATCTTTGAGGTGTTGAAAGACATGATGAATCTATGTTTTGCCTATTTTTATGATTCCCAAATGTATTTTTCATATAGAAGTTATACGCTCTATGCTTTTATTTAGCTCCTTTTAAAGGTATTATCAGGTTTTATGCATCAATTCTCCATGGAACAACATGAGGTATGTTTAATCAGTGTTTTGTAATGATTTTATGTTAAGTTATCTTCCATTGAGTGATTACAATTTCCTAACTTCTCTCGTTTGCTTGCAACAGTCCAAAAACATGATCCAACCCTCCATCCAGACCTTCATCTGACCCTTTTCCAGGCAATGAACTTCAAGCTCAATTTGTGGGAGGATGAAGTTGAATAAGAAAAATCCGACACATGGGTTTTGTGCCTAATATGACCAAATAGGTTCCAACTTGGTTGTTTCCTAAAATTGTGGATGGATTGAGAGAAATTTGTGGTCCTCGATCTAACATCCAGTCCTCCATCCGACACTCCATCCAACACTCAATCCAACACTCAGAGTGTAGTGGAGTTGGCGGTTAGCATTTTGGCGGGCTTCTATGCAAGAATTGGAAACATGGGTTTTGTGCCTGCTCACACCCTCCAGCTATGGAGCTCATCGCATTTAAATTTGAGCAGTTGAGCCAACTTCTATTTTGAGCGCACAAAGTTGTTGAAGAGATGTTGTTTGTTATCAGATTTTGATGAATTTATGTTTTAGAGAGAGCGTTGACCCTTTCAAGTGGTCGACCTCTCAACTATGTACAAACTCTATAAATACTTGTTGGTCTGTGCCACTAGATATACGATTTTTTATACACGCAGCCATCATATCTTGAATTACTCTGTAAAAACTTAGTGTTTGACGTTAATAAAAATGCTATGTTAAGTTTGTGACTGAAACCTACGTTGGAGTAGTGCCACGACCGTCTGGGGGGGCAACCAGTGGTCTGGGTAACTTGTTTATATTGTTGTATATTTACCATTTCTCATCCAACTCTCATTACTTGCTAATTCATAGGTTGCTTGTTGAAGTGTATTACTGTGTATATTTATTTATCTAATTTGTAGGTTACTTGCTGAAGTGTATTACTGTGTATATTTATTTATCTTTTCATGCAGGTTGTGTTTTATCAATTGATATATGTTCATAGTTATATCATTATACACTCATAGATTTCTTTCCTTGTTTCATGAACTATAGATTACTTCACAACTTGGTTATTTAGGCAATATTTATATCAGCTACATCTACTTTATTAAATTGTGAATTTTGATTACTTCTTGTAGATTTACACAAATGGTTAACTTTATTTATAGCACTAGAGTGATAAGATAGTTGTTGATTTCAAATCTTTTTGTACAAAGTTTATAGACTGTGTTAATTCTGAGTAATTGTTAGTTTTTGAAGAGGTGATTTAAGAATAGAGTTTACTATAAAGAATTGTTTTTTAACGATAGTTTGTTTTATGAGTTCACTGCCCATGAACATAGGTTGTTTTTAAAGAAGGATAGTTTTCTTTATGAGTTCATTGCCCATGAACATAGGTTGTTTTTAAAGAAATATAGTTTTCTTTTATTCAATGTTTGTTCACTTAGAATAATGAGCTCACCATTCATAGTTGTAGATTACTCTGTAAATTTAAAGTAAATCTCTTCATTATTTGAGTTTATTGGCATTAGATTAGATTATGCTAGGCTAGGCTAGATTAGAACTCTAGACCTGCACATACAATGCTGGAACCTTGAAGCCTACGAGCCCTGGGTTAACAATTTAATGTCAAAATAGATAGCATATATTTTACTCGACATTTTTGGCGTTGTTGTCGGGGACTCTGTGTTTTGCCTGTTTTTCTAATGCCCAACTCTCTTTTGCATATGGAAGTTATACTCTCTATGATTTTATTTAGCTCTTTTTAAAGGTATTATCAGGTTTTGTTCATCAATTCACCATGGAACAACATGAGGTATGTGTAATTGGTGTTTTGTAATGATTTTATGTTAATTTATCTTCCATTGAGTGATTACAATTTCCTAACATCTCTCATTTGCTTGCAATAGGCCAAAAATGTGATCCAACCCTCCATCCAATCCTTCATCCAATCCTAAATCTAGACCTTAATCCGAACCTTCATCCAACCCTTTTCCAGGTAGTGAACTTCGAGCTCAATTAGTGGGACGATGAAGTTGAATCAGAAAAATCCGGCACATGGGTTTTGTGCCTAGTATGCCCAGTTAGGTCCCATGCGGGATGTTTCCTGAAATTGTGGATGTATTGAGAACATTTCGTGGTCCTCGATCCAACATCCAGTCCTCCATCTGGCACTCCATCCGACACTCAGAGCGCAGTGGAGTTAGCGGTTAGAATATCAATGGGCTTATTTGGACGAATTGGAAACATGGGTTTTGTGCCTGCTCACACCCTCCATCTATGGAGCTCATTGCATTTAAATTTGAGCAGTAGAGCCAAATTCTATTTTGAGTGCACGAAGTTGTTGAAGAGATGTTGTTTGTTATCATATTTTAATGAATTTTTGTTTTAGAGAGAGAGTCAACCCTTTCAAGTGGTCAACCTCTCAGCTATGTATAAACTCTATAAATACTTGTTGGTCTGTGCCACCAGATATACGATTTTTTATACACACAACCATCATATCTTGAATTACTCTGTAAAAACTCTTTTTTTTATGTCAATAAAAATGTTATGCTAAGTTTGTGACTGAAACCTACATTGGAGTAGTGCCATGACCATCTGGGGGGCCCACCAGCGGTCTAGGTAACTTGTTTATATTGTTGTATATTTACCTTTTCGCATCTAACTCTCATTACTTGCTAATTCATAGATTGCTTGCTAAAGTGTATTACTGTGTATATTTCTTTATCTAATTTGCAGGTTACTTGCTGAAGTGTATTACTATGTATATTTCTTTATCTTTTCATGCAGGTTGTGTTTTATTAATTGATATATGTTCATAGTTATCTCATTATACAACCATAGCTTTCTTTCCCTGATTCATGAACTATATATTACTTCACAACTTGGTTATTTAGGAAATATCATATCAGCTACATCTACTTTATTAAATTGCGAATTTTGATTACTTCTTGTAGATTTACACAAATGGTTAACTTTATTTCCAACACTAGAGTGATAGGATAGGAGTTGATTTAAAATATTTTTGTACAAATTTTATAGACTCTGTTAATTCTGAGTAATTGTGAGTTTTTGAAGAGGTGCTTTAAGAATAGAGGTCACTATAAAGAATTTATTTTTAACGATAGTTTGCTATATGAGTTCACTGCCCATGAACATAGGTTGTTTTTAAAGAAATATAATTTGCGTTATGAGTTCACTGCCCATGAACATAGGTTGTTTTTAAAGAAAGATAGTACACTTTTATTCAATATTTGGTCACTTAGAATAATGAGCTCACCATTCATAGTTGTAGATTACTTTGTAAATTTAAATTAAATCTCTTCATTATTTGAGTTTATTGGCATTAGATTATATTAGGCTAGTCTAGGATATATTAGAGCTCTAGACCTGCACATACAGTGTTGGCACCTCGAAGCCTACAAGCCCGGGGTCGACAATTTAATGTTGAAATAGATAGCATATATTTTACTCGACATTTTTGGCACCATTGTCGAGGAGGTGCTAAAGGGATTAGAGCGTAGGTAGGTAGGTTTTCTTTAATTACACAACAAGGGGTAGGAGAAACTTTAAGACGAGAGGTAAGAACCTGCACATCCATTTTAATGGGTTGCTCCAAATCCTTGTTGTTCCCTTTCCGCAAGAGTGTTTACTTTTTCTGCAAGTTTGCTTACTTTTCTTAGTTTGTTTACTTTTCTCAGTTTGTTTACTTTCCTGCAATTTACTTTCCCACAAGCATGATTTCTTTCCTGCACAATGTGTTTACTTTCCCGCAATTTATTTTTCCTTCCAGTGTGCTTATTTTACTACAAGAGTGATTTATTTTATTTCTTTTATACAAGTTTTATTTCTTTCATGCAAATGTGCTTCCCTTTCACAAAGTGTGTTTATTTTTCCTTCCAGTGTGTTTACTTCCATGCACGTGTGAGTTTGATTTCATTCATGCAGTCGTATTTTATTTTATGCTTTGATTTCTTTCCTGCAAGTGTGATTTATTTGATGTAAGTGTGGTGTGTTTGGTTTACGCAAATCTAATTTAAATATGTATTTCATTTTTTAGGTAGTTGTGATTAAAATCTTAAGAAAATATATAATAAGAATAATTTTGGGTGTTTGAAGAACCCCAGACACTAATCCCTATGTGAGGCAGGATCCATCAACCAGTAGAATGAATTCAAAGGTGACCATTAGTTTGGAAGAACTCTCTCAAATCCTAGCACCAACTGGGATTTCTTCTTTACAGGAAGAACACATCTTGACAATCATCAAGAACTTGTCTGTCTCTCCATAAATATTAGAAGAATCAAGGTCCTCTGAGCTACAAAATAATTTTCCTTGTCAAACTGCAAAGGAAGCTGAAAAATTATGGACTACATCCGATGGAGAGAAATCACTAAGACCTGAGATTGAGGAGTTCTCAACATCCATCTCAGCAAATCCTTTATGTACTTCAGAAATCAGTCGTCCAGAAGAAGAGGATCTGCATAACACGATGAAGGAGAGCATATAAATTATTGTTTATGAACATCAATATTACATTGAAATTCAGTTTCAAGAGGTCATCAGGCCACAATACTATTCTCTTCTTCAACACATTCTGATGCGAAAACAAGTAGTTTGGTTGGTTCTTCATAACAGGTAATCATTGCGATAACTTTTTCATATGTGGATATGAGTGTGTTCTTATCTTGCTTCGCACATGGTTACATTGGAAAATTTCTTATACTTGAATATATATTTTCCTTTCTTTTTAGGTAGAATAGGATAATAAACAAAAGCTGCATGTTGTTAGTTTAGCTTAAAGTATAATACAACCTCATTCTACATTTTATTTTTAATAAAAAAACTATGAGGTACATGTGCTTGTGACTTGATCTCATTGATCTCATCAGTTTTTGATATTTTAGAGTGTGGTTTTTGACAAACAGTTATAGAAACTTTTTGCAGGTATTCATCTAACAAGAAGTGGACAACTCCAAGGAGATAGAAAGGGAAGCATTTTACTTCAAAAGAATATGCTACTATGATTAAACTATGTTGTTTGCTTAAGCACCACTTGAATAATGAATATTCTTATCATGATTAGAAACAATTTTCTTTAAATTAGCCATTTTTTTTTCAAGATTTCTATCTTCCAATCTCTCAAGGCATCTTTCATGGTAGTTGCTCATAACCTCCACCACTAGAGGACATAAGGAAGTGACACTTTGTCTTATCAAACCTACAGGTTACTAGTACAATTTCCCGAAGAACCTTAAGTAGGTGAGTATAGTATCTTTATGAAAGAGTAGCAAGAAGCTCTGATTAGTGGTTAACCATGGAAACATCAATATAACTTAAAAAAAAAGTAGAAAGTGAGCAGGGACTGAAGATACCTTTTTGTTATTTTCCAATGGTACCATCCACTACACATTAAAAATGCTTGACTATACCATATATTCAGATTGGATATGCCCACTTAAGTATCCCTTATATCAGGACAATCTATAAGGAATACATAAAGAAGATTCATCCTCTAACTTAAATACCATCCCATTCCAAAACAAAAACAAAAATTGTTAGAGCTTCCTCACGATCTCCTTGCAAAAAGAAATATTCATACACAAATCTTAAAAGATGGTGGACTAGTCTTTGTTGTAAAAGGGCGTAAGAGGCTAACCCGTCGGGATACTGAATAGGTCTGCTGGAAATGGGTACCGGCCTATGGTATGACTAGGTAAACCCGTCAGAGTATTGAACAATCTTGTTGGCATCGGGGCATTCTACCTAGCGAGGGTGGTGATTTGACAAACAATGAATAAAATTCATAATCTTAAAACTTGTCCTAATGTACGACACTACTTGTAGGAAACACTGAAAATAAGTATGCATGGTTAAGCAAAGGTAAATGAAATCTAATCTGCCATTGGGAACTAACTTTAATAAAATCTTAAGACACTCTTGCCTACCTCTTCTTAACTATATGTAGGATGTTATGTCCTACAGGTGGGGCCATATTTTTAACCATCTTGTCAGACTAATGTGTGAAATTTATCTCTACACTTGGAAACTGTAAATCTTAGGTTATTGGGAGGATTGACCAGTTTCCTATATCTTTGATTATGAAGTGTCACAATACTTAGGAGTGGGGGAGGGGTTTCTTGAGATGAAAAATGCTAAACATTGCCATCTGTATTACAAGCCCATGAGAAGAGGAAGTAGGATCTCCGTTAAATTCTGTCATATTGGTTTTTTTACAATATCTCAGGTTTTTATATCAACAGTCGTTTGTATAGGCATGATAAACTTTATATTGCTGACATAATTTTATGTGTATAATTAATAAGCCTGCTATGCATTATACTTTACAGTTTTTCTTAATCTATTTTTATATCTAATGCAAGGGAAGACTATTTACACTCAAATGATATATGTAACAGTTACATATCGATAACAAAGGCAACTAAAAATGGATGTTACAATCCTATCCATGCTCCTGCTCACCATGTCTGCCAGAAATCTTCCAATCTGAGTAATATGGGCGAATGTACGCTTACTATTGGATAGTTTTTTACCTATACAGGAGGACTGGATGTATTACCATATGGAGGATCAGATGGAGTGCCAGATAAGGTATTGTATAAATGTTGCAACTGCAAATGCGATATTCATGCTTTCGTTCAGGTATGATCATTAGGGTTTGATTATATTCGTTGAAGTGATGAATTGAGATTACTAAAGGTGGTGTATCTATTTTTTTACACTTGTTAAAAAGGTGAATTTAATTTATGATTTAATTTTATGATCATAATATCCAATTCTTGGACTTGGACATTGATCAAATCTTTTATGTGATTTGATTTAACCTCCAACTACCACAGATCATATCCAATTGTCCTCTGACCATGAAATCCATCACAAGAAACTTAGAGAAGATTCTGCAAAAGAATTTGAGCCTACCAAAGAAATCAATATTGAGCTTGTCACACCTAGTCTTCCTCATAAGGCCACTGTTACACCCTCTCCTCAGATTCCTACACCTTCTACCAAATGTGACATTCTTTCTACATCTACTAAGAATCCTAAGCCTTCCTCTCTTGAACAATCTAATCAATTCCCAACTGTTGAGCAATTGCAAAAAGAGAATGCTCAATCGATCCAATATCTTGCAGAACCTGAAACCGTGGATCATCATTTGCACCATGAAAATGATGTCCTTTAAGAAAAGGTAAATTCTCCAGGACATTAGGGAGATGCCTCTAAAGCTAATCTATCCCCTCCTTCAGAAGTATAGTTATGTCTGGCGACCCATTTTTGTTGTAGAGGGACCTGCAAAATATTAGGCATGGGGGAAATGATGACTCTGTGTTTTGCCTATTTTTATGATGCCAAAATCTCTTTTGCATATGGAAGTTATATGCTCTATGCTTTTATTTATCTCTTTTTAAAGGTATTATCAGGTTTTGTGCATCAATTTGCCATGGAACAACATGAGGTATGTGTAATCAGTGTTTTGTAATGACTTTATGTTAATTTATATTCCATTGAGTGATTACGATTTCCTAACATCTCTCATTTGTTTACAAAAAGCCAAAAACATGATCCAACCCTCCATCCAATCCTTCGTCCAGACCTCCATCCAGACCTTCATCTAGGCCTTCATCCGGCCCTTTTCTAGGCAGCTAACTTCGAACTAAATTTGTGGGAGGATGAAGTTAAATCAGAAAAATCCAACACATGGGTTTTGTGCCTAATATGCCCAATTAGGTCTCAAGTGGATCGTTTCCTAAAATTGTGGATGGATTGAGAGCAGTTCATGGTCCTCGATCCGACATCCAGTCGTCCATCCGACACTCCATCTGACACTCGATCTGGCACTCAGAGCGCAATGGAGTTGGTGATTAGCATATCGACGGGCTTCTATGGATGAATTTGGAAATATGGATTTTGTGCCTGGTCACACCCTCCAGCTATGGAGATCATTGCATTTAAATTCGAGCAGTTAAGCCGACTTCTATTTTGAGAACACGAAGTTGTTGAAGAGATGTTGTTTGTTACCAGATTTTAATGAATTTTTGTTTTAGAGAGAGCGTTGACCCTTTCAAGTGGTCGACCTCTCAGCTCTATAAAAACTCTATAAATAATTTATGGTCTGTGCCACCAAATATACGATTTTTTATACACACATCCATCTTATCTTGAATTACTCTGTAAAAACTCTGTTTTTGATGTTAATACAAATGGTATGCTAAGTTTGTGATTGAAACCTGCATTGGAGTAGTGCCACGACCGTCTGGTGGGGGCCACCAGTGGTCTGGGTAACTTGTTTATATTGTTGTATATTTACCTTTTCGCATCTAACTCCCATTACTTGCTAATTCATAGGTTTCTTGCTGAAGTGTATTACTGTGTATATTTGTTTAACTAATTTGTAGGTTACTTGCTGAAGTGTATTACTATGTATATTTTTGTGTATATTTCTTTATCTTTTCATGCAGGTTGTATTTTATTAATTGATATATGTTCATAGTTATCTCATTATACAATCGTAGATTTATTTCCCTGTTCCATGAACTATAGATTACTTCACAACTTGGTTATTTAGGCAATATCTATATCAACTACATCTACTTTATTAAATTGCGAATTTTGATTACTTCTTGTAGATTTACACAAATGGTTAACTTTATTTCCAGCACTAGAGTGATACGATAGGATTTGATTTCAAATCTTTTTGTACAAAGTTTATAGACTGTGTTAATTCTGAGTAATTGTGAGTTTTTGAAGAGGTGCTTTAAGAATAGAGTTCACTATAAAGAATTGCTTTTTAATGATAGTTTGCTTTATGAGTTCACTGCCCATGAACATAGGTTGTTTTTAAAGAA
>JASDQU010010960.1:27754-67604 GCA_032191745.1 Picea mariana | reverse complement strand
CAGAGAAGAAATGCCCAAAGTCTTAACCAGAAAGAAATGTGTATTTACTTGGCAACTCGAACACAGTTGTGTAGAAATAGATCTTGTCTGTTTTAATTTGTTTATGTTTCTATCCCCAAGGGTTAGGTATTCAAGGGTTCTACAGACAAGGGTTTTCCCTATGCTATAGCTCTCTGATATATGTGTGGGGTTCTACAGACAAGGGTTTTCCTTGTGCTATAGCTCTCTGATATATGTGCGGGGTTCAACAGTAGTACTCGGCCCAATATCTCAAGGCACTAACTAAGGAGGATAGACCGTACCCTTAGCCGTACTACCCGACTACTCAGGTACTAGAGAGTATCTTTCCGAGTGTTGTTCTTGGTGACACTATAGCAGTCAGGCGGTTGATCGGTTTATTTAAAGAGGGCTTTAGGTAATCTAGGCCGATCCGTACACAGGTGTTGTCTGATGCGCTACCACTCGACGGGGTACCAACAGGGGTTACAAGGGTGGCTAACATATGTGCGCTTAAGTACCACTTGTATTTCCTGCGTGTATGAATCCCTCAACCACAGGTTTATGTGCGTAATGACATATCTCTATGGCTTAAAGACGTCGGAATACGTCTCTACCCTGGAAAAAAAATTTGACCCACACTTTCTACCGAGGAAAGTGCTCTGATACCACTTGTAATATACCAGATATAAAATGTATGCAGAACAGAAATAAAATGCTAGTAATGGCAGAATAATAGCAATATAACCAGAACATTCACCACAATAACACTGAAATGATATAAGAATAACAACAGAAATAGCAATTTGAATCTGAAAGCAATGTTCATGAGCCTCTTCGAGGGGACAACCTCCAATTGAGCAGATCTCTATTACAATAATCTCCAAGCTAGGGTTCTCATACCCTCGACTCCTATTAATACTAAAAAGAAGCATCTAGAGGAAGATCCTTCTAGAAGCGAAATCTTCTATTAGGTCTTCTTACATCTGCCTTATTCTATTTTATTGAAAGGCCTTATTAATATTGACCTTTATTACATCTGAATATATTGTTATACCTATGTGCGGGTTAGGACCCTAACAGATGCCATCTCTTTTAGAGATCTATTTTTTCACTCAACAATTCTATTTTGTTGCAGAGTATAGGGAACTGTGTGCTACAACTGAATCCCTACCCCATGACAAAGATTCTCGATCTCATGGTTGACATACTCTCCCTCGTTATCAATTCGAAGGATTTTGATTTTCTTTCCTGATTGTTTCTCAACCAAGGCTTTGAAATCTTTGAGGTGTTGAAAGACATGATGAATCTATGTTTTGCCTATTTTTATGATTCCCAAATGTATTTTTCATATAGAAGTTATACGCTCTATGCTTTTATTTAGCTCCTTTTAAAGGTATTATCAGGTTTTATGCATCAATTCTCCATGGAACAACATGAGGTATGTTTAATCAGTGTTTTGTAATGATTTTATGTTAAGTTATCTTCCATTGAGTGATTACAATTTCCTAACTTCTCTCGTTTGCTTGCAACAGTCCAAAAACATGATCCAACCCTCCATCCAGACCTTCATCTGACCCTTTTCCAGGCAATGAACTTCAAGCTCAATTTGTGGGAGGATGAAGTTGAATAAGAAAAATCCGACACATGGGTTTTGTGCCTAATATGACCAAATAGGTTCCAACTTGGTTGTTTCCTAAAATTGTGGATGGATTGAGAGAAATTTGTGGTCCTCGATCTAACATCCAGTCCTCCATCCGACACTCCATCCAACACTCAATCCAACACTCAGAGTGTAGTGGAGTTGGCGGTTAGCATTTTGGCGGGCTTCTATGCAAGAATTGGAAACATGGGTTTTGTGCCTGCTCACACCCTCCAGCTATGGAGCTCATCGCATTTAAATTTGAGCAGTTGAGCCAACTTCTATTTTGAGCGCACAAAGTTGTTGAAGAGATGTTGTTTGTTATCAGATTTTGATGAATTTATGTTTTAGAGAGAGCGTTGACCCTTTCAAGTGGTCGACCTCTCAACTATGTACAAACTCTATAAATACTTGTTGGTCTGTGCCACTAGATATACGATTTTTTATACACGCAGCCATCATATCTTGAATTACTCTGTAAAAACTTAGTGTTTGACGTTAATAAAAATGCTATGTTAAGTTTGTGACTGAAACCTACGTTGGAGTAGTGCCACGACCGTCTGGGGGGGCAACCAGTGGTCTGGGTAACTTGTTTATATTGTTGTATATTTACCATTTCTCATCCAACTCTCATTACTTGCTAATTCATAGGTTGCTTGTTGAAGTGTATTACTGTGTATATTTATTTATCTAATTTGTAGGTTACTTGCTGAAGTGTATTACTGTGTATATTTATTTATCTTTTCATGCAGGTTGTGTTTTATCAATTGATATATGTTCATAGTTATATCATTATACACTCATAGATTTCTTTCCTTGTTTCATGAACTATAGATTACTTCACAACTTGGTTATTTAGGCAATATTTATATCAGCTACATCTACTTTATTAAATTGTGAATTTTGATTACTTCTTGTAGATTTACACAAATGGTTAACTTTATTTATAGCACTAGAGTGATAAGATAGTTGTTGATTTCAAATCTTTTTGTACAAAGTTTATAGACTGTGTTAATTCTGAGTAATTGTTAGTTTTTGAAGAGGTGATTTAAGAATAGAGTTTACTATAAAGAATTGTTTTTTAACGATAGTTTGTTTTATGAGTTCACTGCCCATGAACATAGGTTGTTTTTAAAGAAGGATAGTTTTCTTTATGAGTTCATTGCCCATGAACATAGGTTGTTTTTAAAGAAATATAGTTTTCTTTTATTCAATGTTTGTTCACTTAGAATAATGAGCTCACCATTCATAGTTGTAGATTACTCTGTAAATTTAAAGTAAATCTCTTCATTATTTGAGTTTATTGGCATTAGATTAGATTATGCTAGGCTAGGCTAGATTAGAACTCTAGACCTGCACATACAATGCTGGAACCTTGAAGCCTACGAGCCCTGGGTTAACAATTTAATGTCAAAATAGATAGCATATATTTTACTCGACATTTTTGGCGTTGTTGTCGGGGACTCTGTGTTTTGCCTGTTTTTCTAATGCCCAACTCTCTTTTGCATATGGAAGTTATACTCTCTATGATTTTATTTAGCTCTTTTTAAAGGTATTATCAGGTTTTGTTCATCAATTCACCATGGAACAACATGAGGTATGTGTAATTGGTGTTTTGTAATGATTTTATGTTAATTTATCTTCCATTGAGTGATTACAATTTCCTAACATCTCTCATTTGCTTGCAATAGGCCAAAAATGTGATCCAACCCTCCATCCAATCCTTCATCCAATCCTAAATCTAGACCTTAATCCGAACCTTCATCCAACCCTTTTCCAGGTAGTGAACTTCGAGCTCAATTAGTGGGACGATGAAGTTGAATCAGAAAAATCCGGCACATGGGTTTTGTGCCTAGTATGCCCAGTTAGGTCCCATGCGGGATGTTTCCTGAAATTGTGGATGTATTGAGAACATTTCGTGGTCCTCGATCCAACATCCAGTCCTCCATCTGGCACTCCATCCGACACTCAGAGCGCAGTGGAGTTAGCGGTTAGAATATCAATGGGCTTATTTGGACGAATTGGAAACATGGGTTTTGTGCCTGCTCACACCCTCCATCTATGGAGCTCATTGCATTTAAATTTGAGCAGTAGAGCCAAATTCTATTTTGAGTGCACGAAGTTGTTGAAGAGATGTTGTTTGTTATCATATTTTAATGAATTTTTGTTTTAGAGAGAGAGTCAACCCTTTCAAGTGGTCAACCTCTCAGCTATGTATAAACTCTATAAATACTTGTTGGTCTGTGCCACCAGATATACGATTTTTTATACACACAACCATCATATCTTGAATTACTCTGTAAAAACTCTTTTTTTTATGTCAATAAAAATGTTATGCTAAGTTTGTGACTGAAACCTACATTGGAGTAGTGCCATGACCATCTGGGGGGCCCACCAGCGGTCTAGGTAACTTGTTTATATTGTTGTATATTTACCTTTTCGCATCTAACTCTCATTACTTGCTAATTCATAGATTGCTTGCTAAAGTGTATTACTGTGTATATTTCTTTATCTAATTTGCAGGTTACTTGCTGAAGTGTATTACTATGTATATTTCTTTATCTTTTCATGCAGGTTGTGTTTTATTAATTGATATATGTTCATAGTTATCTCATTATACAACCATAGCTTTCTTTCCCTGATTCATGAACTATATATTACTTCACAACTTGGTTATTTAGGAAATATCATATCAGCTACATCTACTTTATTAAATTGCGAATTTTGATTACTTCTTGTAGATTTACACAAATGGTTAACTTTATTTCCAACACTAGAGTGATAGGATAGGAGTTGATTTAAAATATTTTTGTACAAATTTTATAGACTCTGTTAATTCTGAGTAATTGTGAGTTTTTGAAGAGGTGCTTTAAGAATAGAGGTCACTATAAAGAATTTATTTTTAACGATAGTTTGCTATATGAGTTCACTGCCCATGAACATAGGTTGTTTTTAAAGAAATATAATTTGCGTTATGAGTTCACTGCCCATGAACATAGGTTGTTTTTAAAGAAAGATAGTACACTTTTATTCAATATTTGGTCACTTAGAATAATGAGCTCACCATTCATAGTTGTAGATTACTTTGTAAATTTAAATTAAATCTCTTCATTATTTGAGTTTATTGGCATTAGATTATATTAGGCTAGTCTAGGATATATTAGAGCTCTAGACCTGCACATACAGTGTTGGCACCTCGAAGCCTACAAGCCCGGGGTCGACAATTTAATGTTGAAATAGATAGCATATATTTTACTCGACATTTTTGGCACCATTGTCGAGGAGGTGCTAAAGGGATTAGAGCGTAGGTAGGTAGGTTTTCTTTAATTACACAACAAGGGGTAGGAGAAACTTTAAGACGAGAGGTAAGAACCTGCACATCCATTTTAATGGGTTGCTCCAAATCCTTGTTGTTCCCTTTCCGCAAGAGTGTTTACTTTTTCTGCAAGTTTGCTTACTTTTCTTAGTTTGTTTACTTTTCTCAGTTTGTTTACTTTCCTGCAATTTACTTTCCCACAAGCATGATTTCTTTCCTGCACAATGTGTTTACTTTCCCGCAATTTATTTTTCCTTCCAGTGTGCTTATTTTACTACAAGAGTGATTTATTTTATTTCTTTTATACAAGTTTTATTTCTTTCATGCAAATGTGCTTCCCTTTCACAAAGTGTGTTTATTTTTCCTTCCAGTGTGTTTACTTCCATGCACGTGTGAGTTTGATTTCATTCATGCAGTCGTATTTTATTTTATGCTTTGATTTCTTTCCTGCAAGTGTGATTTATTTGATGTAAGTGTGGTGTGTTTGGTTTACGCAAATCTAATTTAAATATGTATTTCATTTTTTAGGTAGTTGTGATTAAAATCTTAAGAAAATATATAATAAGAATAATTTTGGGTGTTTGAAGAACCCCAGACACTAATCCCTATGTGAGGCAGGATCCATCAACCAGTAGAATGAATTCAAAGGTGACCATTAGTTTGGAAGAACTCTCTCAAATCCTAGCACCAACTGGGATTTCTTCTTTACAGGAAGAACACATCTTGACAATCATCAAGAACTTGTCTGTCTCTCCATAAATATTAGAAGAATCAAGGTCCTCTGAGCTACAAAATAATTTTCCTTGTCAAACTGCAAAGGAAGCTGAAAAATTATGGACTACATCCGATGGAGAGAAATCACTAAGACCTGAGATTGAGGAGTTCTCAACATCCATCTCAGCAAATCCTTTATGTACTTCAGAAATCAGTCGTCCAGAAGAAGAGGATCTGCATAACACGATGAAGGAGAGCATATAAATTATTGTTTATGAACATCAATATTACATTGAAATTCAGTTTCAAGAGGTCATCAGGCCACAATACTATTCTCTTCTTCAACACATTCTGATGCGAAAACAAGTAGTTTGGTTGGTTCTTCATAACAGGTAATCATTGCGATAACTTTTTCATATGTGGATATGAGTGTGTTCTTATCTTGCTTCGCACATGGTTACATTGGAAAATTTCTTATACTTGAATATATATTTTCCTTTCTTTTTAGGTAGAATAGGATAATAAACAAAAGCTGCATGTTGTTAGTTTAGCTTAAAGTATAATACAACCTCATTCTACATTTTATTTTTAATAAAAAAACTATGAGGTACATGTGCTTGTGACTTGATCTCATTGATCTCATCAGTTTTTGATATTTTAGAGTGTGGTTTTTGACAAACAGTTTTAGAAACTTTTTGCAGGTATTCATCTAACAAGAAGTGGACAACTCCAAGGAGATAGGAAGGGAAGTATTTTACTTCAAAATAATATGCTACTATGATTAAACTATGTTGTTTGCTTAAGCTCCACTTGAATAATGAATATTCTTATCATGATTAGAAACTATTTTCTTTAAATTAGCCAATTTTTTTTCAAGATTTCTATCTTCCAATCTCTCAAGGCATCTTTCATGGCAGTTGCTGATAACCTCCACCACTAGAGGACATAAGGAAGTGACACTTTGTCTTATCAAACCTATAGGTTACTAGTACAATTTCCCCAAGAACCTTAAGTAGGTGAGTATAGTATCTTTATGAAAGAGTAGCAAGAAGCTCTGATTAGCGGTTAACCATGGAAACATCAATATAACTTCAAAAAAAAGTAGAAAGTGAGCAGGGACTGAAGATACCTTTTTGTTATTTTCCAATGGTACCATCCACTACACATTAAAAATGCTTGACTATACCATATATTCAGATTGGATATGCCCACTTAAGTATCCCTTACATCAGGACAATCTATAAGGAATACATAAAGAAGATTCATCCTCTTAAATACCATCCCATTCCAAAACAAAAACAAAAATTGTTAGAGCTTCCTCACGATCTCCTTGCAAAAAGAAATATTCATACACAAATCTTAAAAGATGGTGGACTAGTCTTTGTTGTAAAAGGGCATAAGAGGCTAACCCGTCAGGATACTGAATAGGTCTGCTGGCAACGGGTACTGGCCTATGGTATGACTAGGTAAACCCGTCAGAGTATTGAACAAGCTTGTTGGCATCGGGGCATTCTACCTAGCGAGGGTGGTGATTTGACAAACAATGAATAAAATTACTAATCTTAAAACTTGTCTTAATGTACGACACTACTTGTAGGAAACACTGAAAATAAGTATGCATGGTTAAGCAAAGGTAAATGAAATCCATTAATCTGCCATTGGGAACTAACTTTAATCAAATCTTAAGACTCTCTCGCCTACCTCTTCTTAACTATATGTAGGATGTTATGTCCTACAAGTGGGGCCATATTTTTAACCATCTTGTCAGACTAATGTGTGAAATTTATCTCTACACTTGGAAACTGTAAATCTTAGGTTATTGGGAGGATTGACCGGTTTCCTATATCTTTGATTGTGAAGTGTCACAATACTTAGGAGTGGGGGAGGGGTTTCCTGAGATGAAAAATGCTAAACATTGCCATCTGTATTACAAGCCCATGAGAAGAGGAAGTAGGATCTCTGTTAAATTCTTTCATATTGGTTTTTTTACAATATCTTAGGCTATTATATCAACATTCATTTGTATAGGCATGATAAACTTTATATTGCTGACATAATTTTATGTGTATAATTAATAAGCCTGCTATGCATTATACTTTATAGTTTTTCTTAATCTATTTTTATATCTAATGCAAGGGAAGACTGTTTACACTCAAATGATATATGTAACAGTTACATATCGATAACAAAGGCAACTAAAAATGGATGTTACAATCCTATCCATGCTCCTGCTCAACATGTCTGCCAGAAATCTTCCAATCTGAGTAATATGGACGAATGTACGCTTACTATTGGATAGTTTTTTACCTATATAGGAGGACCGAATGTATTACCATATGGAGGATCAAATGGAGTGCCAGATAAGGTATTGTATAAATGTTGCAACTGCAAATGCGATTTTCATGCTTTCGTTCAGGTATGATCATTGGGGTTTGATTATATTCGTTGAAGTGATGAATTGAGATTACTAAAGGTGATGTATCTATTTTTTTACACTTGTTAAAAGGGTGAATTTAATTTATGATTTAATTTTATGATCATAATATCCAATTCTTGGACTTGGACATTGATCAAATCTTTTATGAGATTTGATTTAACCTCCAACTACCACAGATCATATCCAATTGTCCTCTGACCATGAAATCCATCACAAGAAACTTAGAGAAGATTCTGCAAAAGAATTTGAGCCTACCAAAGAAATCAATATTGAGCTTGTCACACCTAGTCTTCCTCATAAGGCCATTGTACACCCTCTCCTCAGATTCCTACACCTTCTACCAAATGTGACATTCCTTCTACATCTACTAAGAATCCTAAGCCTTCCTCTCTTGAACAATCTGATCAATTCCCAACTGTTGAGAAATTGCAAAAAGAGAATGCTCAATCGATCCAACATCTTGCAGAACCTGAAACTGTGGATCATCATTTGCACCATGAAAATGATGTCCTTTAAGAAAAGGTAAATTCTCCAGGACATCAGGGAGATGCCTCTAAAGCTAATCTATCCCCTCCTTCAGAAGTATAGTTATGTCTGGCGACCCATTTTTGTTGTAGAGGGACCTGCAAAATATTAGGCATGGGGAAAATGATGACTCTGTGTTTTGCCTATTTTTATGATGCCCAAATCTCTTTTTCATATGGAAGTTATACGCTCTATGATTTTATTTATCTCTTTTTAAAGGTATTATCAGGTTTTGTGCATCAATTCGCCATGGAACAACATGAGGTATGTGTAATTGATGTTTTGTAATGACTTTATGTTAATTTATCTTCCATTGAGTGATTACGATTTCCTAACATCTCTCGTTTGTTTACAACAATCCAAAAACATGATCCAACCCTCCATCCAATCCTCCGTCCAGTCCTCCATCCAGACCTTCATCTAGGCCTTCATCCGGCCCTTTTCCAGGCAGCTAACTTCGAACTAAATTTGTGGGAGGATGAAGTTAAATCAGAAAAATCCAACACATGGGTTTTGTGCCTAATATGCCCAATTAGGTCCCAAGTGGATCGTTTCCTAAATTTGTGGATGGATTGAGAGCAGTTCATGGTCCTCGATCCGACATCCAATCGTCCATCCGACACTCCATCTGACACTCGATCTGGCACTCGGAGCGCAATGGAGTTGGTGATTAGCATATCGATGGGCTTCTATGGATGAATTTGGAAATATGGGTTTTGTGCCTGGGCACGCCCTCCAGCTATGGAGATCATTGCATTTAAATTCGAGCAGTTGAGCCGATTTCTATTTTGAGAACACGAAGTTGTTGAAGAGATGTTGTTTGTTATCAGATTTTAATGAATTTTTGTTTTAGAGAGAGCGTTGACCCTTTCAAGTGGTCGACCTCTCAGCTCTGTAAAAACTCTATAAATAATTTATGGTCTGTGCCACCAAATATACAATTTTTTATACACACATCCATCATATCTTGAATTACTCTGTAAAAACTCTGTTTTTGATGTTAATACAAATGGTATGCTAAGTTTGTGACTGAAACCTGCATTGGAGTAGTGCCACGACCGTCTGGGGGGGGCCACCAGTGGTCTCGGTAACTTGTTTATATTTTTGTATATTTACCTTTTCGCATCTAACTCCCATTACTTGCTAATTCATAGGTTGTTTGCTGAAGTGTATTACTGTGTATATTTCTTTAACTAATTTGTAGGTTACTTGCTGAAGTGTATTACTATGTATATTTTTGTGTATATTTATTTATCTTTTCATGCAGGTTGTATTTTATTAATTGGTATATATTCATAGTTATCTCATTATACAATTGTAGATTTATTTCCCTGTTCCATGAACTATAGATTACTTCACAACTTGGTTATTTAGGCAATATCTATATCAACTACATCTACTTTATTAAATTGCGAATTTTGATTACTTCTTGTAGATTTACACAAATGGTTAACTTTATTTCCAGCACTAGAGTGATAGGATAGGATTTGATTTCAAATCTTTTTGTACAAAGTTTATAGACTGTGTTAATTCTGAGTAATTGTGAGTTTTTGAAGAGGTGCTTTAAGAATAGAGTTCACTATAAAGAATTGCTTTTTAATGATAGTTTGCTTTATGAGTTCACTGCCCATGAACATAGGTTGTTTTTAAAGAAAGATATTTTTCTTTATGATTTCACTTCCCATGAACATAGGTTGTTTTTAAAGAAAGATAGTTTGCTTTTATTCAATATTTGTTGACTTAGAATAATGACCTCACCATTCATAGTTGTAGATTACTCTATAAATTTAAAGTAATTCTCTTCATTATTTGAGTTTATTGGCATTAGATTAGATTAGGCTAGGATAGGCTAGATTAGAGCTCTAGACCTGCACATATAGTGCTAGCACCTCAAAGCCTACAAGCTGCAGGTTGACAATTTAATGTCGAAATAGATAGCATATATTTTACTCGACAAGACCTATGATTTTTTCCTGAGAAAGAAAATCTATGTGAAACGTGAGAAATCATCAACAAAAATGAGTACATACCTCGATTTGTTGATAGATGGATGCAAAAAAGGGCCCATGAGATCACTATGGATCAGATCTAAAGGAGAGGAAGCTCTCTAAGTCTTTCCTTTGTCAAATTTCTCTTGAGGGTGTTTTCCAAGAACACATCCCTCACAAATTCCTTTGGAGAAATGGATTTTTGGTATACCATCAACCAATGCTTGCTTACTAAGTTGTTGCATATATCTGAAATTTAAATGCTCGAACCTTTCATGCCATATCCTACTACTTTCTTCAGCATGGGTAAGTAGTAAAGCAGAATCACGTTCAATAAATTCAGAAAATGCGTAAAGCCTATATTGATGATTTACCTCACCAGTAGCAACCCTAGAATTGGTTTGCATGTCAAAGATATCCACTGCATTAGATGTGAATATGAATTTATTCCAGGTGCCAAAAAAATTCATCTGATACATAGAGAGAATAATGACGAAAATTTTGGGAACATGCAACACATTCTCGAAGCTTCCGTTGGTGAGTTCAATCCTTATTTTGTCGGTGATCTCGACTGAAGAGTTGTCACCCATCATAATAGGAGGACCTTTTCATGCATCCAATGAAGAATAGATTGCTTTTGTGGCATCCATGTGATGTGATGCTTCTGAATATACGATCCAAGCATCGGAAGAGGAGTTGATGGCAATCAAAGCATGGATATAATTGTCTTTCTTGGGATTCTGATCTTCTGGCTTCTTCTTCTTGGCACCCTCGGGGATGCAATCTCCAAGGTTAATTTGTTGAAGTATTTGAGTCATTAGATCTATTTGTTTCTTCATACATGCATATTCTATATGGAATCCTTTATGGCAGTATGTGCATTTCTCCCCTTTTCTTCCCTTTTCACCTTTGGATCCAAAGGCATCGATGAGGGGTTTTGAGTACCCTTCCTTCTTCAAATTTGCATGTGCTTTCCTTTTTTCTTTATCTTTAGATTTCTGATATTTATGACCGCTTCCATCTTGCATATTAAGTGCATGTGCCTTTGGGACTTTTATTTTTCCCATGTTTGTTAAGTTTTGAGATATTTTTAGGTTTATTTTCAATTTACTAGATAACAATAGCATAGGTAGGATCATTAAGAGAAAAACAATCACAAGATACACAACATTTATCTCGGGAAACCCTCATGGGGAAGAAAACCCAGCAAAAACTTCATTAATATAGATAACCAATACAATGCCAAGACAATAAAACAAAACACTAGAGAATATCCAACACTCAGCAATGCGCCTCTCTCTTCCTTCTTCTCCCAACTGCAGCTACCAAACTTGTGCACTTGATGAGCGAATGAGTGAGTGAGATAATGAGGCGATGTCTTCCTTTATTTATACAAGATGGCAGACGCTTGAAAGGTGTCTCTTCACTGGGCAAGGCCGACTTGTATTCTTAGTGGTTAAAACCACTTTAATTAGGCATGGGGGATGACTTCTCAATTTGCATAATACAATTAAGGTTTGACCAATCTGCAAAAGGGAATTTGGTCAATTACAATGGCCTACATGATCAATCCGCAAAAAGGGATTGATATAATGAATAATGAATCAATAATAAATAGAATACTCTTTGCAGTTACAACATTTCAACACTACCCCTTAACAAGAAGGGTATTCTACAACATCATCAGGAGAGAGAGAGGGAAGCAACATCAACAACATCTGGAACACTGAATGACATATCTATAAATCATCGGAAGTTTTTCTCCTCATCAATATCATCATCCACAACAAGGAGTTGGAATGGCATCATCATCATCTGCATCAACATGGATTAGTATAAAACTAATACATCATCATCATCAATAACAACACGAGTTTGATACAACATCACAACACGAAGGCTGGAGCATCATTAACATCAACACTAGGCTATAAATCTTCAACACAAAGCTGGCATCTCAACAACATCAGTAGGAAGCTGGAAATATTCAATACGAGGCTAGCATCTCAACAGCATCAGTACGAGGCTAGAAATATTCAACACTAGGCTGGCATCACAACAACATCAACACGAAGCTGGAAATATTTAGAACTAGGATGGCATCACAACAACATCAACACGAAGCTGACAATATTCAACACTAGGCTGGCATCAACACTTCTCCCCCTTTCAAGGGAGGTCCTTTCAAACTACACCAAGCTTGTCTCGAAAGTGCTTAAACTTTACACGAGACAAAGGCTTAGTCAACAAATCAACAACATGGTCATCCGTGCCAACATAATGGAGCTTTATGGCTCCTCTCTATACCATATCACAAATAAAGTGATATCAGATCTCTATGTGCTTTGACTCATCATGGAACACATCATCTTTATACAAATATGGTTATCACATAGGATCATGGTAGCTTCCATCTCTAGATCAAATAAATTTGTCGACAACATCTGAAACCATATGGATTCACAAATGGTGAAACATGAAACAATGTATTCTACTTATGTTGTGCTGAGAGAAATACTTGATTTATTCCTACTCTTCCATGAGATCATGGATGACCCTAGACTGAAACAACATCCTAATGTGCTCTTTCTGTCAGAGACACTTCTGGCCCATTCTGAATCAGTATATTCACTCAGTCTGAAGTCATGATATCCATTATAACTGAGACCAAAATCCAACATACCCTTAAGGTATCTCATCACATGTTTTGCAGCAACAATGTGAACACCTATGGGTTCTACCAGAAATTGACTAAGGGTGTTCACAACAAAACATATATCTAGCCCGGTGTTTTTCATATACATCAATGATCCAATGATCTGTCTGTACAATGTAGCATCAACCAACTCTAATGAAGTATCAACGAGTAGCTTCAACTTTGCTTCCATGCGTGTATTCATGGATTTGCACTCCAACATATCAAACCTCTTCAATATTTCAAATGCATACTTCCCTTGGTTAAGGAAGATCTTCTCTGGGCTCTGCCAAACTTCGAGACCTAAGTAATAATGCATTATGTCTTTCATCAAACTCTGTAGTGAGCTTCTTCTACAATCTGTGATGAGATTTTCTTTATCTTGTCAAGAATACATCATCTACATATAGTAGCAACATCACTGGCTCATCATTCATAACCTTGAGGTAAAGGTTAGAATCAACTTTACTCTTGGTAAAGCCCAAGCTCGTCAGGAAACTGTCAATTCTTCCATATCAAGCTCTAGGATCTTGCTTCAATCTTTACATAGCCTTCTTCAACCTGCAGAACTGATTATTTCTATCTTCAACTTCAAACCAAATTTTCACATTACATTGTACCAATATGGTACACTTGCTCAGTTGCAACTCAATCTGCACAATCATGTGCTTATCTCTATGTGCTCTCTACAAAGCATTATCTGTCTCACTGGCTGAGAGTATGTCCTCTCCTCTCTCTGTAACTGTTCCTTATGAAACTGGGACTCTACACCTACAACTGATCTGAAGCTAAGAATGGTTACTCCATCCTCACCGTGAATGTTGAAATCAAAGAGTAACTCCTCTTCTCCATCATGGAAACAGCTTCATCTGAAACCAAGAGTGGTTAAATAACTGATATTGAATGTAGCTCTTCTTCTTTCATGGAGGTAACTCTATCTTTTATTATAGTCATGTCTCCATGACCCAACTAANTCCCCCTGTATCTCATACTATATATGAATCATGGTTGTTCTGGTTGTCTTCATGAATACTGGAACTATTTCTTCAATTACTGGAGTAAGTGTCTCGGCATAGACGTCTCCCCCTTGCTAGGAGAATCCTCTAGACACTCATCAGGATTTGTACATCTGCAATATGCTTGATCTGTTAGATCAATCTTAGAAGTTAATACCGACTTCTCTTCTAGTCTCATGGAAAAATCCATATTCTAGTCTTTCTAAATGGATTCCTTCTCTGTCACTGAAACAAGGGAATCTTCACAGGATATTTCATATCTCCTAGAATTTTCTAAAGCTACAATCTATTCTTCTCATGGCATCTGTCTCCCAGTCCTGGAAGTTGTTTCTTCATCTCATCCTTTCTAAGATCAAGCTTACTCTCGATTTATTCTGAGTCTACAAGGACTTCATCATCTCTTATGGGGTATACTTGGTGTTGAATATCAAGTCTAAATATGAAAAATTGAGTCAGAATTCAAGTGAATTCTGCTTCTTGTCAAGGTGGCTTCATTGTCCTTTGAAAAATTCTAATGTGATTTCATGTTCTAATGTCCAGTCATCTTTGGAGCCTGCTGCTCCTTACAATAAATATCCATATGAGATACTATGGATTTCAAAATATAGCTTCTTCTTCATCTTCTTTGGTACATGAATATATATGGTTATGTACATATTCTTCTTCATGTCTCATCTAATATGTTTCCTTATGCAACCTTCACTATAGCTTCCTCAAGGTTATAACCTATGACTTGAAACAAGGTCAACAAAATAGCAAGAAAGAATAATACTCTTTTGATAATAGTAAATAAAACAATAACACGAATAATCGTCACAGTAGCTCCTTTAGAGATTTCACTTGTGACCTGTCTGAAACAAAGATCAAAAGTAAGAAATACAATATGAAATAAGATCAACACTCTTCTAGTGTTTTGATCGAACATTCATCCAAGGTAACTTGGAACCAACACAAGAAGTTTCTCCTAGAGAAGATGTTAGTTGTATCTGGTAAATGATTACATTAAGAATTTATCTCAATATGCTCACATGCCACCAAGTATAATACTTTTCAAAGACTACTACCTCAACTATAGTGTTTACTTGTAATGGGGTAGTTATCAACTTGTTACGTGAAACTTTGAATTTTATCAACTTAATTAATCAAACCTGGAACCTAGAGTCTTGTCCTCAAGAATGAGTGTGTTGTTTTTCTTCGAAGTCTCCTTTACTCAATATGACAAGTTCTTTCTTCAACCTATCTTATATACTAAGACAATATGCTATCTTGACAGAAATATGGGTTAGAGAATAAAATCTATGATCTCAACTTTAATCAATCTAATACCTTGACTTTAATTTTGACCAAAGTTTAATATGATGGTCATAGCTTCAACATGCAACCTAGATCAAAATAATGTCATAAAAAATAGATGCATATCAAAATAATCAAACCTGGGTTGCATTATTCCTCTAAATGTGTTAGATCTGATATCCTTTTGGATCTATGGCAAGAGATCCCTTCTCCTACAAATAACCTTTAAAGCTTAATAGTTTAAACATATGTGAGTACATACTTTTGATAGTAGTGGCACCATCTGGTAGTAGTGGAAATAATTACCAACCCTTTAAGAAATTCAAGGTGACTGCAACTGGTACTGCGGCTAATACTTCAACTAATACTGCAATTGATTATGAAACTGCAACTTAGGGTTTTATGAGGAAACCCTAATTTTTCAAACTTCAAATTTTGAAATTATGATCTAGGGACTAGATGCATTAGGATGAGGCGAGTTTGCTGGAGCTGTTAGATTTCAAAAAATTCAAGTTTTTTCCCTTGAAACTTGACTTGCGAAAATATGAAATGGTACTTCTGGTACTGGTTCTGGTTTCCTTCTTTTTTTGTTTTTCTGGTTTTCTGGTACTAGTCAAAAACTAGGGTTTGACTTTCCGGGGGATCTGTCCATTGAAAAGGTGCGCTCAAGCTGCCAAAAGATTCACTAGGGTGGGGTGCACTTTTCTAGATGGTTTTTAGGAAAAAATTCCTCTCCAACAAAAATCCCTAATTTTCGTGTACAGAAACAATGACGTTTTTGCTTATCTAGTGAAAGGTGATCTCATTATCTTAGCTCTGATACCATGTTAAGTTTTGAGCTATTATTAGGTTTCTTTTAAATTTACTATATAACAATATCATAGGTAGGATCAATAAGAGAAACACAATCACAAGATAAACATCATTTATCCCAGGAAACCCTCATGGGGGAGAAAACCCAGCAAAAACTTCCTTAATATAGATAGCCAATACAATTCCAAGACAATAAACCAAAACACTAGAGAATATCCAACACTGAGCAATGAGCCTCTCTCTTCCTTCTTCTCCCAACTGTAGCTACCAAACTTGTGCACTTTATGAGAGGATGAGTGAGTGAGATAATGAGGTGATGGATTCCTTTATTTATACAAGCTGGCAGGCACTGGAAAGGTGTCTCTTCACTAGGCATGGTTGACTTGTCTTCTTAGTGGTTAAAACCACTTTAATTAGGCTTGGGGGCTGACTTCTCAATTTGCAAAATACAATTAGGGTTTGACCAATCCACAAAAACGGATTTGGTCAATTACAATGCCCGACATGATCAATCCGCAAAAGGGGATTGATCTAATGAATAATGACTCAATAATAAATAGAATACTCTTTACAATTACAATATTTCAAAAATGTTGATGAGCTTGGTCTGCTCTTATGTCAAGGATTCGATAAATTCCTCAAGAGAAGGCATCTTCCAGGTGGCTCTAGAGGTGAATTTGACTGAATGGAATGTCGATATGAACACTGAGAATTCAGGACGAAGTTTGGAGATAATGGTGAACCATTTGTTTCTCCTCCATATATTTATCAACCTCGCAAGCCTTGAGTTGCGACAATAGATCCTTAAATTTTGTAAAGAAATATTGGATATTGTCGAAGATTTTTGGATCCAATGTGAGAAATTACACCTCAAGCATGTGTCCCCTCATCTCATCATGTTTTCCAAAGAGCCCTTCCATGGTGGTTCAGGCTTCATTAGGGGTTTTACAAGAAGATATGTGAAAAAGGAGATTTGGAGAAATGAGACTGCAAATTCTTTTGAATGCTTCATCCATTCGATTTAGATACTTGGATTTTTCTATGGCTAATGTTGGTTCTATTTGGGTGTTCATGGTTAACCTGTACAATACTCTACTTCGAAGATGAATGATCATCCTCTCCTTCCATGCAAAGTAATTTTAAGGTGTAAGAATGAATTCTTTTGGGAATTCCATTTTTCCATTGTCTTCAATCTTTGGTACCTGCAAAAATAATTCAGTGTGTCTTTTTCTTAGAATTTTGTTGGCTCTGATGCCATCTAAATGTGTTGAACCTACATAGAATAACAAACACATTTGCAGAGAGGAATTGAGAAAGAAGAAGGAAGAGAGAAAGAATGGAAGAATTCTCATTATCCAAATGAATGAATGATAATTTACACATGATATAATCTGTATAACTCAACCAATGCGCATTGGAGGAGAAGCCAATGTGCCATAGTGGTGGTCTAGAGTGATCTACACACACCAACAGTTATGGGAGTAAACTTCCACCTATTCTAGTCTCTCGAGCAGTTCCAGGAGTGAATTACCACCTAGATAAGTTAACTAGTCTATCAATGTTCATTTAACTGACTAAAACATAGTAAAGTGAGGAGGAGATCAGGGAATCATGGGTAATGCGTTAGTCTGGTCATGATACCAAGGACAATGCGCATTAGTTGGCCATGATACCAATGGTGCATGGTGATAATCCCAATGTAGCATCTAGACTCCACTCAAATGATCAAACTGAAGTGAACAATGAAGAGAATATTCTCCCTAGAGGAATATTCTTCCTAAAATATAGGAGACTGGATAATGACTAATAAACAAGGAAAAACCCTAGGAAAAATAAATCATAGGTGTGTGTGAAGTAACTCCAAAAAGTGGCACCTACATTATACAATCCAAAAGGCATGTGTTCATAAGCAAATGTGCCCCTACGTGTAGTAAAGGTGGTTTTATATCTATCAGTCCTTTTTACCTTGATTTGATTATATCTAGAAAAACCATCAAGTAAGGACATTATTTGTGACCTTGCAACCTGTTGCAAAATCATTTCCATATTAGGGAGAGGAAAATTGTCTTTAACACTTGCTCTATTCAATGCGTGACCATCAACGCATAATCAAATCTGACCAGTTGTCTTCCTAAAAAGAACTAAATTTGAAACCCACTTGAAATATTTAACTGGAAAGATTATACCATCCTTAAAAAAATTTCCATCTCCTTTCTCATGGTAGCTTCTAGTGTAAGGTTAATAGGTATTTTTTTTTTCCTAACTGGTTTTATCCCTTCCTTGATAGGAATGGCATGTTGTATCAGAGAAAGATCAAAACCACGAAGATCCTCATATGACCATGCAAAAAAATCTTGAAATTCATGAATTAACTTAGTGAATTTCACTTTTTCTTCATCAGAACATTGGGCACCTAACTTAATGTTCTGAGGAGAATCAGGTGTTCCAATGTTCAAGGAAATGGTATCACCAACTTTCCTTTTTGTCTCCTCCTCTTTATGCATCTCTTTGTTTCCTACATCACTCGACGAAAATGAGCTTTCGAGAGGAGTCAAGACTTTTGGAAATTTGTCATCTTCCATAGATATGATTTCCTTGGGCTTAAATGCTTCATTTTGTATGAAAGCGCAAATGCCTTCATCACTAGAGAAAACCTTCCATGATTCTGCATTATCAGGGATGTGAGGACGATATAAAGATTGAAACGTAAAATTAGGTCTTTGTGGTAAAAGTTGTCAAGTAGGAGATGCCGCAAATACAACTTACCTATAGCCATTGAATTAAGTTCCCTCATAACATGAGTCATGTTAAACGATAACAGGTTTGAGATGAGCATCCAAAAAACTTGGGTATATCATTTAAGAAATTTATTTCTAGGTGAATAGATCTTATGTAAAAGATTCACAACAAGTTCAGAATCACCAAAAACTGAAAGGTGGCCACAACCAAGGTTATAAGCATTCTTGATGCCTAACAATAGGGCTTCAAACTCAGTTACATTGTTCATGCAAGAAAACTCTAACCTATAAGACAAATTATGAATTTTACCTATAGGAGAGTATAAAATAATGTCAGCTCCATTACCTTTGTTTGAGAATGATCCATCGAAATTTATGTACCACATGCCATCTTCAAAATCAAATGGTTCAAGGATAGTTTCACCCTCATCAACAAAGATAGAGTACACTCCTAAGTCTTCCTCAAGATAGTTTAGATTGGGTTGAGGAATACTCTATATATGGTTAAATCCTTCCTTCCCTTAGGACTATGATATATGTGTCCCATCAAGTGAAAGATATCCCCCTATTAAGGCTTTCCAGTCTCTTCCTAAGATAATTGAATAATTACTTACTGGCATGCCAATTACTTTGATGTTGAGGGTTGTTCATATTTCAGGGTGTGCGCACAGAACAAAGGTTACATCCTTGATCTCACCTATAGTTGATTATTGTTGATTGTTATAGGAGAGAATTCTTCTAGAATGTTCATTAGTAAGTGATAATCCCAAATCTTCCATGATGATATTTGACATTACGCTCAGAACAGACTGCCATCAATTAGGAAACAATGAACTATTTTATCCATAATTTTTACCGAAATATATAAATGAGGGTTTTTTTACAGGGTGTCTAAAATTATTTACACCTATCTTATTTACAGTGGAATCCTCTTCTTTTCTCTCTTCAAAAAGATTGGCTATGGTGGAATCGTTTCCTTCCATGAAATTTTTGAGATGCTTTTGATGTTAAGGGACGGAAACCATGTCCAAAAGAGTAGCATCAACCTTGATATTAGGCAATTGGTTAAGGATGTTATACTTAGAAGAGGGAAGAGGCGAAGGAACTCCTTGACTTTCAGGAGTTTTGACAGTTTGTACATCAATATTTTGCAAAGAAGAGCTTGGAGTGGAAGAAGTACGAGGATGATCGAATTTTCCTTTAGTAGCATAACATTTGTTCCTAGTATTTATTATCGTAACATCTTCCAGTTCTACCCAATCTAGAACAACGATAGTGATTTTAGGATTCTTTCCAAATATTTTATCTCTGGCATTTTTCTTAACTTCACAAGTACTTTATTCTTCTTCGCAAAAGTTACACCAACTACGAGACATAATGGCCTTTGGCTGAAATTTATTTTCATTTGTATTCCTAAAAGGTGTCGAGGAAGAAGAAGATGCCCAGGGAGTAAGTGAGGGAACATTCCCCTTTCGTTCATAGGCTATCATCTGATTGTTCATATCTTACACAAGTTGTAGGAGGGCATACATATCTATTTATTTGACTAAGTCTCCTTTAGGGAGACTTGTTCTTTCAAGTTTCTCTTTGTACTACACGAAAGTGTGAAGAGCAGAGCCAAGATTGTCAATAGCCTTTTCTTTGAGCCTATGACGATAAGGAGAAGGTAGCACATTATAATAATGCATGAAAGCGGCTTGATTTTGGGAGTGTATTAGTTCAAGGATATGATTATATAATTTGATGAAACAGATGTTAAAATTCTTAATAGTCTCACCATCTTTGTAAGAAATATTGTTATATTCCCTTAACTGTTCGGTTGGGCTCTTGGATTTTCCATAAGTGGATGTGAACCAATAAACGAACTCTTCCCAAGTGGAAAGGATTTTTGGAGGGAGAACAAAAACATTTGTTGTCACTTTCCCTTCAAGGGAGTTGACAAATAAGCACATGCATGTATCATTATCGTTATCCCCGATGTTATGACAAACATTAGAAAATGCCACTAGGTGTTCGTTTGTAGAAACACTATTATTCCCTGAGAATTGTTGGCCCTCGAACAAGTTTTGAGGAAACCTTGGTCAGATTTGGCCCACTTTTGGACTTCGACACCATGGTCGAAGATGGAGTGCCCAGGCGAAGCTGAGATCGCAGATCTCACCCATTTTTGTGGGCTATGTGGACCCAGTAAGGGGTTCTCTAGGTTTTTTGTAATGCGTTTATGGGATGTCGGTCCATGGGTTTTCCCATGTTTGGCCCTATTGTAAGGGTTTGTAAAAGTATAAATAAAGAAGAATGTATTATAGAAGAGGTAGTCTTTTGAGCTAAGTGAAATTAGTTTGAGTGGCTTTGTGCAAGGGAATGTATGTGTGTTAAGGCTTTGTGCTTGATAGGGAGTTGGCTATGGGCCTTGACCTAGTTTTGGAAGGAGGATCTAGTGCTCAGTGCGCAGATCTCTTTTCTGGTGCGAATATTGACTCTATGGCTTAGTGCACAGGAATGGATGAATGTAAGATTCAGATGAATAATAAAGAGGCAAAGTTGTTGGTGGACATAGCCCCACACTGGGGTGAACCACGTATATATGGTGTCTTATGGTTTTATTTGTGCAATGTTATCTTTGTGATATTTTTCTTAGTGCTTAGATTAGAAGGTGTAATGAATATGTATGTTTTTCTTAAATGCTTTGCTTATGTTAAAATGTTAGATCTGATTCACAGTGCTAAGTGCTAAGCATTTGAAGTGCATAATCTTTGTTGTTACTATGCTAGATCTATCCTTGCGTATGTTTTGCGATGTTAATAAGGTTAATGAACTAATGCATGTCATCTTCTAAGCGTTAATAGAATACTCTGCGAAGTTTTATTATCACATATCTGTGTCCCAGTCTAGTTACAGACACCTACATCATGTAACCCCCCATGCTTCTACCTTGGGTGAGACTTCACCTGCTTCACAGGTGTTGCCGAAAGGGCCGATATTCAGGGTTTTGTTGGTGCGTTGTTAAGCGTTGAACACTGGGTCTTACCTTTTCCAACAAATGGTTTCATTTTTGGGAGGTTAACGCTTGCGTTAAACTCCTCCTATCGTGCTATCATGGTGTATAATTGTGGCTCAACAGAAGGATTAATGTGGATCTAGTGCTAATCCACCTGATCATAGGATTAAGTGTGAAGGGTCCTGACCCTCAGCAATTTTATCCAAGGAATGCCTCAAACCGTTCCCTGGTGCAACGCATAAAGGAAGCTTACGAAGAAGTAGAGAAAGGAAAGCAAGGTTACAAGGTAGCCTCTATATAGGATGGCACAGTGTGCCTTTCTTACCAAATTCTATCTGGAAAGATCGTGAGGAAGAATCACCCCACATAGGTCACCGGGTTCATGGTGGACCTCACAGGAAAATGTGTGGAGGGCATGTAGATGAATTGGGCAAACTACCTCGTCAATGAGCTAGAAAAGGATTGTCGTGAAGCCCAAGATTTGGGATATGAATTCCATTATAGCTGGCTGATCATTTTGATAACATTTGTCACTTGGAAAATTCTTGAAGGAGCCACCTTCCCAAAGATCAAACCCTCGGATCTGTTGGTCGCTCAGTTTTCCACCATGTGGTACACCAACAACATGATGAAGCAGTGGTAGTCCAATGTCATGTTTCATGCATACTATCAGCAGTTGAAGGTCGCCATTGAATCATTCCCGTGGATGACACCACGCACCCTGCACTAGTACCAACCAAGAGCAAAGTTTTGCGATGATCCTCATTTCATCTGCATCACCGCACACAGAGATGAGAATGAGGAATAATTGCAGTCGTACTACAAGCTGATGGATGATGATATGGAGAATATCACAAAGGAATGGCCAGAGGATTTTCTTGTACTTGTCGTTGATGCAAAATTATCCAGCACTGACACCATAGGAAGCCCCATAGTCACACGGGTTGAGCATGTCAGGCAGTCCAGTGGGACGAAGAAGAAGAAAAATTAGGAAGAAGTCCACGCCATCGAGAGAGATGACAAGGACAATGCTTCTTAAGGAAGTCTGGCTCACCAGGAGGAGGAGAAGATGAATCAGAAGGACAGGGAGGAGGAGATGAGGGAGCAGAAGAGCAAGGAGGAGGCGAAGCTACCACCCCTCCACTTGAGGATCCCCCTGTTGGGACAGTAACACCAAAGAAGAGGAAGGTTTCTCCAAAGAAACCTTAAGCCAGGAAGAAGACGTGCTCTAATAATCCCCAGTTGGAGGCCACACTCACTGAGGACGACATCAGTTTGGTTCGTGGATATATGGAGGACACTTCCGAGGAAATCTTGCAGAGATATGGAGAGAAGCAGAAGGAGATATATGGAAGGATCAAGAAGGAATTAAAGGAAGTACAACAAGTTGTTCATTTGGTCTGCGCAGTTCCTACTACATCATCTGCACTTTCCTTGTCATGGACTACAAAATTGGGGGATGAACCATCTCAATTGAGAAATATTGTGGATGCAACAGAAGCTTGATTTCAAAGAGCTCACAAAGAGAAGGAGAAGGCTACAAAAGCCTTGAAAAATGAGAAGGACGAAGTCTTGGTACAATTACGAGTAGCGCATGACAATGTAGTTGCTCATGAAAATGAAAAAGTAGAGCTTCAAGCAAAGCATCAAGAGATACGAGTAGCGCATGACAATGTAGTTGCTCATGAAAACGACAAAGTAGAGCTTCAATCAAAGCATCAAGAGAGAAAATCCTAGCTACAGAGAGAAAAGGAGCAGTTTCTCACAAAGCGAGACATGGTCAAAGAAGCAGTGAGTAAATCATGTCTCTTTGTGCTAGGCTTGGCACAGGAAGGGGAAGAGTCAGTCGAAGCTCAAATAGTGAAGTTCGCTGAGACCCTCCAGCAGCTTCATACTAGGATAACAGAATTGGAGGCCCAAACAGTACCGAGCACCCCATAAGAGGTGCATGACCAGAGGGAGGAGACTGTTAAGAAAACATTAGTAAGAATCAGAGCCCTTGCCTCGGAATGTAAACAAATAAGTGATAGGACAACCCAGACATATGAACGCCTCGTCGAGGATCCAGAGCTAAGGAAGTTGGAAGCACAGTTACAGGAGGCATAACAACAAGAATTCTTCATGCAGGCACAAATGAAGTTGCTCACCGCAGTGGAAAGGATGAAGAGATCCCAGGAGCAGCGTGCAGTGCAGCAACAAATCATTGCCCTCCAGGGTAGGATAATGGAAGTCACACAGAAGCTACAACCTGTGCAAGAGGAATCCTGCAAGATGTTCAAAGAGATTGATGGACAGGGCTCGCAATTGGATCAAGTGGTTGCAACAGTCGAACAATTCCTGGAAGGGCTTGTTACAGAGCAGATGATCTAGGAGCTCACTAAGCAAGAGGCTCAGGAAAAGCAGCAAGTCGAGGCAACTCGAGTTAAGCTCGAGTATTTCGAAGCAGCGTTGTCTGGACTAGAGTGACTCAAGACAAGTCGTAGTTGAGTGTTGGGAGCATGTTGGCCCTCGACCAAGTTTTGAGGAAACCTTGGTCATATTTGGCCCACTTTTGGACATCGACACGATGGTCGAAGATGGAGCACCCATGTGAAGGTGAGATCGTGGATCTCACCCATTTTTGCGGACTATGTGGACCTAGTAAGGGGTTCTCTAGGGTTTTTGTAATGGGTTTATGGGATGTCGGCCCATGGGTTTTCCCATGTTTCTCCCTATTGTAAGGTTTTGTAAAAGTATAAATAAATAAGAATGTATTGTAGAAGAGGTAGTCTTTTGAGATAAGTGCAATTAATTCAAGTGGCTTTGTGCAAGGGAATGTATGTGTGTTAAGGATTTGTGCTTGATAGGGAGTTGGCTCTGGGACTTGACCTAGTTTTGGAAGGAGGATATGGTGCTCAGTGCCCAGATCTCATGTCCGGTGCGAAGCTTGACTCTGTGGCTTAGTGCACAGGAGTGGATGAATGTAAGATTCAGACGAATAATAAAGAGGTGAAGTGGTTGGTGGATGTAGCCCCACACTGGGGTGAACCACATATATCTGGTGTCTTATGGTTTTCTTTTTGCAATGTTATCTCTGTTATGTTTTTCTTAGTGCTTAGATTAGAAGGTGTAATGAATATGTATGTTTTTCTTAAATGATTTTCTTATGTTAAAATTCTAGATCTGATTCACAGTGCTAAGTGCTAAGCATTTGAAGTGCATAATATTTGTTGTTACTACGCTAGATATATCCTTGGGTATGTTATGAGATGTTAATAAGGTTAATGAACTAATTCATGTCATCTTCTAAGAGTTAATAGAATACACTGCAACATGTTATTATCATAGATCTTTGTCCCATCCTGGTTACATACACCTGCGTTCTATAACCCCCCCTTCTTCTACCTCGGGTGAGACCCATCCTGGTTACAAACACCTGCGTCCTATAACCCTCCCTTCTTCTACCTCAGGTGAGATTTTGCCTACTTCGCAGGTGTTGCCGAAAGGGCCGATAGTCAGGGTTTTTTTGGTGCTTTGTTAAGCATTGAACCCTAGGTCTACCCTGTGCCAACAAGAACTTAGGAATATGTTCTTTAAACTTCGATAATGGGTGTGTATCGGGTGTGAAATTCAAGGGAGAAGAAACATTCCATGGAGTGGTCGTAGAGTCTTCTTCAAACTAAAAAATCCCATACTTTGTTATCAATTTAGTAGAATTGGTAGTGGATTGAACAAGGATTTGATGACTGTATATACTACCAATTACTGACGAAGAAGAAGGATGGGAGGAGGAGGCACCTCTGGTTCCAATACCACTACCTGCGGATGTCATGTTGAAAGTAATAGGTATAGGTGATGAGGGTGAACTAGAAAAATCGAACAAATTTCTCCTTAGAGAAATTTCTTTGGTTGACAGGACGATTTTCCGCCTTGCTATTTCAGAGATATGAGTAGCTTCAGGGGACAATCCTCTTCGAGAGAGAGATGATAGGATTTGAAGACATGAAATGTAAACCAAGGTTTTTAAGAAAAGAGAGGTTACTACTTATTTCTAGGTTTCCTTTTCCTTGCTTCCAAGCGTTCACAGATACTTATATCTCTTTCAACTACTTCCCAAGAGCGTTCAAGCTCAACCCGAGTACTAGTAGTTTCTAAAATAGTATTGAATAAGGTCAAAGAAATTCTAGTTTGATCCTTAAGGCCATTTTCAATATTAGGTTATCTTATGGTCGGTACTATCATGGAAAAAATCAGTCAAAGAGTACTTAAATAAAACAAAAAGATTCAAAGATAATCGTGAATACAATCAACCAAAGAGATATGGAAGATCTCCCCAGTATGGTCGCCAAATAAATGTTGAGGAAAAGGTATAAAGAACCTTGCTCAAGCATTTTCAGATCTTGTCTGGATAAGACAAGATAGTTGGGAATGTCACCCGGGGTTTATGGCCTAAAAAATAATCACTTAATCCACAAGTATCAAGTACAAAGGATCAAGGATGATTTTAAGTTTATAACAATGTACAATAAAATTAAACAAGTTATGTGAGACTATACATAATTTACAATAATGTAAATATGGAGATAAAAGCAAAAGAAAAAACCATATCATGAAGACACATATGTGAGACATAAACAATAATCTGATTTTATTTCATTCGAAGATACAAAACTGAGTTCTCTTTTACAAACCCCTGCGAGGGTAGCAACCAAAGTCATATTTAGAATCCTTCGATGGGAACCATACAAAAAGAATTCGACAACACAATAAAACCGAAACTAATGATCTGGATCAACTTGCCACAACATGTTACCACTGGAATGTGCAAGATATTCTTTATCAATCATGAAATTTAATTCATAAACAAACAAGTATACACGAACTGCCAAAGATAAATCAAACACCTTTAAAACAAGCTGTTGAAATATGTGATTCGGTTTTGAATCCTACTACCTTCAATAATACCTTGTTGTCATCAAGAGGATTAAGCTTTCTAGTAAACTCAGAATGAATGAAAACTGAAAATATCTCACTAATATAGACAAAACCTTATGGTTGTAGCTCTCCTTCTATTCTCTCCACCTTGTCTCTTCATTTGATTGAGATTTTATGCTTCCTCAATAAGTTGGGATAATTCAACTACTTTCTTTAGTTAAGCGAGATTGGCTTAACTAATTAGTTTGAGAGAAATAATTAATAATAATATATAAATAATGGTATTTAATAATAACTAAATAGGCGGGACCCCTTGTGACTCCATTTATTTCCTTTTATAAAAACAAATATCCAAATCATTTAATTCAAAGCATCTCCTTGTAACTCTCTCTTCATATATATATACTCAATAATAATTATCAGCATAATGTAATATAATTGTGTCCAAAAAAATAGCATCATATCCAAAACAAAATATATCCATTTATCCTCAAAAGATGCCTAAATAAAAGCTTGTTGTCCAAAAGCTTGGTCAAAATAATGAAATAATGTATTCATTACTAAACACCATATAAAATAATCAAAATCAATAATTGTTGTGGGAGGCATTTTGCCTCTTTTCACTGTTGTCCTCCCTTGACTTTTATGTGGCAACCTTTGGTTGATTAGAACCTTGGGGCTGCACTGCGTTGATCACGTGAGAGAAATAATACTTTAGGTGGAGGCGTGAAGACACAGACTTGGAATACTCTTTATATGATTTGGAAGGGGAGGCCATTGCTTTCCCTTTGTCTTACACAGGTTGTGGGATATCAATTTTTAGTCTTTTGTTGGCATGCGAGGACTGTACTGGAGAAACAACATGGGGAAATTGAGCATTGGGATTAACTGGTGGTGGTGGTGGTAAATGCAATGACATAGTGGTCCAACCATGGCAATGAGAGACGGGTTGATGAACAATTTCTTTCCAATCTTCGTTAGCAGGTGGTTCATGATGCACTCATACATGTGGAGGAACATGAATGTCGAGAAAATTTTGTGGAGGTTGAAATGGGGGTCTTTCAGGTCGGGGATGAAATATACCATGACCAACTAAATTGAAAAATCCATCTTGAAATAGTTGGTTCAACTCTTGTGGATCGACATCAAAGTGAATCAAAAATCGAGGCTTTCTATGGCCTCCCTGCCAGTTACCTCTGCCTCTATTATTCTGGCCATTATTGCCCCTGCTGAAAAAACTCATCCTATAGCAATATTTAATCAGTCATGAGAAATTATTAATAACTCATACACAAAACTCCACTTAAATCAATCAAGATTTGGCTCTATTATTTACTACAAGACACATGCAATCCATCCATGAAATTGTCATTAATTAATTTCCATACGAACAGGAGTTGATAGGGTCATTGGGAGTATGGGGGGGTTTTATTGTGTGTAAAATGATATCATGGAGAGGAAAATATACATGGATAATATTCAAGAAATAATAAAAACAATCAAACTGTGTATATAATAAACTCCCAAAACACCAATCCTCCATATCCATTTCTTATATTTTCAAACAAAGTTTTCCTAAAAAATGAGTAATAATAGAACATGGAGTGTAAAAGTGTAAGTGGGATAATGAGAGGAGTGTAGCGTGCGTAAAATGGTATAATGAAAGAGACTCTAGTGGTTACTATTCTATCATTATCCATACCAAACAATGCCATCTTCAAAATCAATTAAAATTCCAAACCCTTTACTCTTTCAAACTTAAAATTTAACACTTTGTTTCCAAAATTCCAAAACCGGTGTTTCACTTCAAGGTTGTTCATTTTGTATTTACAAATTGCATTGCACGGGGATCATTTCATAATTTATTTCCCAAGAAACATTCAACAGTAATAACACAACTCGCACACAATAGAGTCAAGGAGACATAGTATTCCAATAATCACAATCAACAGTCGAAGAATGGACACACTAAGGTCCACAACATTACCATCGGTACTCTTTTAACGACTACAGAGTTTCACAAAGTGAACTAAAAATGGATACCTATGTATAACACAACTCCAAATTGAGATTTCAAATAATGAAGCCTTGAAAATTCCCTTTTATTTTGGTTCGCAAAAACTCATTCAACGCATATATATTTCATCCATAGAGATACTCTTTTCACACAAAAAATCGAACACCTCGAGCATGCTAATACAACAGGTCGTATATCTTAAACAATGTTTTTGCAACACTATCATCACCTCAACATTGCCACATGACAGACTGTATAAAAAAAAAAGTGGGCTTTGCATTATTTCTAACATCGTACAGTACACAATCAACAAAACCCATGACTAAAAGAGCACGAACAATGCCACGAGTAGTGCCTTTATTAAATGTTGGGTTGGACACCCTTGCACCGTTAGTTGAATACAGGGTTCGATATACCAATAAACAACAATGATGAGGTATGGTAGGACAAGAAGACCAATAGTTTGAGGGTTTGGTCAAAGGAATGTCTTCAATGGTCTCATTACCACCATTAGTTTCATCAATAGTCTCAATCACAAAGCTTATACAAGAGCACGGACATGATATCCATATAATTAAATGACAGGCAGAGTCTAAAAATAACCCAAAGACCACGAGCAATGGTACAATTTTTATCATACAAAGAGGAATCACCAAAGAAAACCAAAGACAAGGCAGGCCCAAAAAATCTCAAACATAATTTTTTCCATAGGTAAAGCAACGGAGCAACTACAATTTTATCAACAACAAGAGACATCCACACCACATTTAACTGTGAATAACTTTCATATAAATGCCACAAAGACCAGATTCATCCATAATCCATACATAATCCAAAAAAACATATATTGTAACCTTGGAAATGCACAGACAGTAAGAAAATGAAAGAGCCAACTTTTAACTTAATTAAAGGGTAGAGAAAGAATCCATAGATGGAGCAGCAAGAACCCTCATACCTGGGTGTAAAATTTGCCAAGGAGAATCGACAAAGTCTGAATACCTCTTCCACGACCGAACAAAGCGGAGGAAGCAAAAACCAACAAAATTATCAAATGTGAAATGGCAAGGGTGGTGACCCTCAAGGTAGGTTAGAGAGACGTGAAGATTTTCCAAGTCCTAACAAGTTTCCAACTAGGTTTGTCTTTGACCTCAAGTTGGCTCTAATTTTCAACTGTCAAACAATGTTTTGTTGTTGTTTTATAACAACAAATTGTTCAGGAACTTCATAGTTTTTTTGTTATGGTTAAATAGGCCTTTTAGGTGCTCTAGCATGTAGTTTTAGTCACCAATAGGTTAGCACATGCATACCATAAAATATGTAACACACCTATAGATATTTACTGCTGAAATAATGTTGTTATAAACACTAGCATACATGAAAATGAACACATGAATTTTTGGTCAACATGACCCTGGATAAAACCCTCCCAGGGAGAACCAGTTTAGAATATGAGTGTATATATGTGGACAATAGAAGGTGGAATACAACAAGTACATGAAACAAATGAACCTGATACAATAGCAGCTTGTCTCAAGCTACAACACAAGTCCAAGAGGTAGATATGTGCCCTAGCATGGTGTGCCCTCCTCATAAGTTTCCCAATCCACTGAAATGAAATGCCCTTGCTCCTTGAAGCTATGATGGAGAAACCCTTGCACACAACACTAAATATGTGAGCTACCTATCCACTAAAATTGTCCTCAAAGCAATCTGACCACTGCAAGACCTCCCTACTATAGGTGTGCCCTCCTACTCAAGTGCACCCTCCTCCAAGAAAGAACAACTCCCACAAATAAATGAGGGTCTAAGCCTCCAAGCTACATCCATGAAAGTGGGCGCCCAAGCTTTCCTCAACCATAGCCACCATCCTTTCCTCAATTCTCTCTCTCAAACTCTCCAAGTGAACATAAGAGTGAATGAGCTTCTCCTTGCCCTTTGCGCCCCTCTTGAATCTCCATAAGGAAACCTAAATATTGGATGGATGAGATCATCCTATCTCATCTCCAATCTAAGCTTGAGATCATCCCATATTAATCTCACTCAAAAACCCACTTTGGTTTAAGTTCCCTAAGTTCACTTTATGTCTCCTAATTCACCCACAAAGTGAATTAATAGTCATTTAGGGTGAAATGACCAAATTTCACTTTTGACTTAAATATCCTATGTCAAAGTGAAATTAGACATAAAGTACAAGGCAAAAAGTACATATTACTTCCCACTTATGTTTAGAATCTCACAAACATAAGGGGACCACTTCCCAAGGTACACAAATCTCAACACTCCCTCTTACCGAGGAAAGTGTTTCTCACCAAGCCCATATTGTCTCTGAAGTAGATATGTTTACCCCTTGGCAGGGCATTGGTGAGAATTTTTGCAATCTGCTCATCAGTCGGTATATACTGTAACTATATTTCCCCTCTCTGAACACAATCTCTGGTGAAGTTATATCTGATCTCAATGTGCTTCAAACGATCATGGAAAACTAGATTCTTAGTGATGCAACTCTGATTATTGCAGTGTATGATGGTCGGAGGCAACTCTTGACCAAATAATCCTGCCAGCATCTTACGAAGCCAAATGGCCTCACAACTGGTCTAAATGGTCGCCATGTACTCTACCTCAGCAGAAATCAAAGCAACTGATTTTTTTTTACAGCTGAACAAGGAAACAAGTCCTAACCCCAAACCAAAACAACACCCTAAGGTTCTTTTCCTGTCAGTAGCACATCCTTCCTAGTCTAAGTTGGTGTAGCCAACCAAACTGACCCCATCACCTCTGATATAGTCCAGGCCATAATCAATTGTCCCAAAAATGTACCTCAACACATGTTTTTCCCTAATCCAGTGAACACTCCTTGAATATACCATATGTTGGCTAAGAGTGTTCTTGACAAAAAAAATATTTGGTCTAGTCTTGACCAGATACATAAGTGAACCGATCAATTTCCTATAAACTGTAGAATCTACCAACTGGAAATATGAAGCACAGCTTCTTCAAGTAGGTAACCATGGGTGTAGACATAGGTCTGCAGTCCTCCATATGAAATCTTCTCAAAATATCTGTAGCATACTTTCCCTTCCCGATAAATATGTGCCCCTCCTCCTGCCATACCTCCATACCCAGAAAATAGTGCATCAACCCAATGTAACTTATCTCAAACTCTGATGTAAGTCCCAGATTGCACTTAGCTATGAGATCCTCTGCTCCTGTGATGAACAAGTCATCCACATAGAGAATGAGATTGAGAATGTCCTCTCACCTCTAATGATGTAATAGAGGTCAGCATCAACATCGCTCTTCTTGAAAACCATTTGAAGGAAGTATATGTCAATACGTGAATACCAAGCTCTGGGAGCTTGCTTCAGACCATAAAGTGTCTTTCTCAAAAGGCACATGTGAGACTCCCTCTCACTCACCTCGAACCCATGTGGTTGCTTAATGTACACCTCCTCCTCTATAAATCCATTTAGAAATGTTGTCTTCACATTCATCTGATGTATGCTCCAACCCATCCTCCCCGCTATGGAAATAATACTCATGATCAAGGTGTATCTCACAGCTGGTGTGAATGTCTCATCATAATCAACTCCCTCTATCTGAGAGAATCCTTGAACCACAAATCGGGCCTTATGTTTATCTATGCTTCCATCTGCAGCATACTTGGTTTTGTACAACCACCTGGAAGTCACAACTGACTTCTCTACTAGCCTCGAAACCACCTCCCAAACATCGTTGCACACAATGGAGTCATACTCCTCCAGCATGGTCTCTCGCCAAACCTGTTAGTCTACTGCCTATGCAAATGTCTATGGCTCAATATCTGAGATACTCATCACTAAATCCAAATAGGATCCAAACTTCACTGGATGTTTACTCTCTCTGAACTGTCTTTTGGGCTCTCCTATGTTCTCCTTGGCTTCCTTCAGGGTCTCCTGAAACCATCTAGGTCTCATCTTCCTTGAAGTAGTCTACGAAGAACTAAGATCTCCCTACCCAAGAGTATCTGCCTTAGGTCTAGTCTCAACACTCTGAGATCATAATCCCTTTGGCCCCCTATCTGAACATCCTTTGACTGTGACCCTGAAGCTGTGCAAGGTGACCCTATCACCCCTAAAACTAGCGTACCATAAATCTGAGGTTGTGCTTCTTGTGAGACATCAATCGGTGCCTCTACATCATCCTCCAAACTGACTCTCGACTCGAGAGATCACTGAAAATCCATACCCTCCTCAAATATGACATCTCTTCTCACCACCACTCTCCTCAATGATGGAATGTAGATCTGGTAGGCTTTGGAGACCTTTGAGTATCCAAATAGAATCCCATGTTGGGATGTGGGGTCTAGCTTTGTCCTCTTCTCTGAGGGGACATGTGAATAGGTCAAGCACCCAAAAATCCTGATGTGCTCGGCATCAAGCCTCCTACTAGTGAAGGCCTCCTAAGGAGTCATCTTCCCCAAAATCCTACGGGAACTCGTGTTATGTAGGTAAACTGCAGTAGCACTCACCTCTTCCCATAGGTAAAGAGGAAAACTTTGATCATGCAGCATAGATCTCACTGCACCTTTGATCGCCATGTTCTTCCTCTCGACAACCCCGTTCTGTTGGGGTTTTTAGGGTACGGTCATCTGTCTTATGATCTCAGCATGGGCACAAAAGTCTACAAACTAAGTGGAGGAATACTCTCCTCCATTATCTTACCACAAGACCTTGATCCTCTTTCTGGTCTGGTTCTCCACAAGAGCTTTGAACTCTTGAAACCTCTTGAAGACCTCACTCTTGGTCTTCAGGAAATAGATCCAGGTATTCCATGAGTAGTCATCAATGAATGTGAGATAGTACTCACGACCACTCAAGGATGCCCGAGACATGGGCCCACACACATCCATGTGTACTAAATCCAGTATCCTAGCTGACCTAGTGTCATTGTTGGGAAATGAGGCCTTGGTAAACTTACCAAGCGCACACTCTCTGCAAACATCTTGATTCTTTGTACTAATCTGTGTCAATCCTATCACAACCTCTCTCAGTAATCCAAGATCCCCATGATGAAGGTGAGCCATCCTCTGATGCCATAACTAGCATAATTGTTTGTTGTTGTCTCTACTCACTACCAAGGCATGAAGAGGTTAAAAACGCAATTTGAATAGTTTCCCATCCCTCACTCCAATCACCTACCCTAAGGTGAGAGAGGACCCCTTAGGGTGTATGAATACCTCTATCCCTCTGAAGGACACCTCAAGACCCCTATCCTGGAGGGTGGAAACTGAAATCCAATTCTTCTTCATCCCAGGGACATAGAGAACATCCTTGAATGATATAGGTGGCATGTCGTCTCTCTAAAAGGTAACAAGGTCAATCCCAACAACTCTGACCAAGAAGTCATCACTGAGAGAAATATCCATCCTAACCTCTATGTCTCTAAGATCAGTCAAATTCTCCTTCACTCCAGTCATGTGGCTCGAAGCCCTGTTAGGTTGATGAGCCCCATAGATGAGATTCCTCCTTCTGATTATTTTTTCAGCAAAAAAAGGAAAGTTGTTCTAAAACAAGAGATGCATAAGAAGGAGGGGAATATGGTTAAAAATCGTAAAGTCCTGATAGATGGACAGAATTTAGAGGAGGAGGATTTCTCTACAAAGATAGTAGGTTCCATGGGAGCCATGGCAACAACAAACTTTTTTACCGTGGGAAACATGAGAACAAGGATAAAGAAGAGTGATAAAATGATATCTCAATTACAAGATCAGCTAAAGAATGCTGAGGATAAAATCAGAGAAGAGGTGAGTAAAATCTTGGAGCAAACTAGGGTTGCCGAAAGGCTAGAAATTCAATCACTCAAAACAAGCCTGGACGAAATGAACCAGAAGATACAAGCAAGTCAGGTACAGGTTGCTCAGCAAAAGGAGCATGCAGAATAGTTATAGGCTAGGTTAAATTCAATGGAAGGTCAGGTCATAGATCAAAAATATTTCTAGGCCCAGTCACTGGAAGTGCATTAAAAAATAGAAGTTGAACAACAGAAATTGATTTCCAAGATAGAGATTATTCAGAGTTACTTCCAAGAAGCAGATAATGCCTTCGATAATATTATCCTAAAGGAAAAATAAGCTAAAGCATCAAGGGTTACTCTTCAAAAGGCAATCATATATTTGGCAAATGAAGAGACATCCAAAGCTACGAAAATATCATCCACGAAGCAGATCAGAGGCGACATCATGCTCAAGCTATGGGAAACCAACATAACTGAAAACAAAAGAATGGTCAAGGAAATCAGAGATGATTGCGAAGAAGTTTTTGATATTTTAGACAAAGGATCGTTGAACATTGGAAAAGTCAATTGTACAAGACTCCTGGGACAGATAAATATCGTAAGACATCAATTAAATTTTAGAGAAAATTTGAGTGAAATTCAAACAGAAATTTCACAGCTAAGAGAAATGGATGTCACCCTAATAAACAGGTTGTTAGTTGAGCCCAACTTAAAATTGCAGTCGACAAATTTTGCAGATAAAGGAGTTGAAGACCGTCTTTCCAAGATACAGAGAAAGGTTTATCTATTCGAAGCAAAAGACCTTCCAGAACCCCCCAGAAATTTTACACAGTTCCTGCAGAGATTCATTGAATGTATTGGATCAAAAGAAGGAGAGACATCAACAAAATAAAAGTATCATTTGGAAGATCTTTACTTCCAAGAAAACAGAAAAATGGAGAAGATCATGCAAACGGTTTCTGATCTATTTTTAACAAATAGTTAGTCACTAGGAATTAGGAAATCACCAACCATCTTAAGATTGGTAGTTTTGTATAAATAGAATTTTTCAAGACTAAGAGAAGGCTTTTTTCTGGAGGGGATTGTAAAGAGAAAATTTCATTTTGCCAGAATTAATACAATATAGATTGAAGATTCAAGATCTTGTCAAGCCTGAGTTATGTGTTTCTCTGTCATTTCATATTCTATTTCATACCTTCGTTAAATGCTTTCATGATGTAACTTCTATTGTGGTGATTGAACATTCAGATTATCTAATCATTTGCAGTTTTTCCTCTGTATCAGCTCTCAATGGATATAAGACCTATGAACATTTTAGAACTCTGAAATTATATACTTCTTCAAAGTTATCATCCTTCTTTCTTCTATTAGCATAAAATGAGATTCCTCTTAAATTGATGCCTCATTTTTGTTATACAACTACATATTTCCTTTTCTTTCTTCATTCCATGCACTATCTCTTTTAAATTTGACTCAGTTACTAGAAAAGGCCTTCATTTATGTTATACTATTGATTCATAATTTTGAAGATTTGTTCTTGTTAATTCAAACCAGAAATCTGCGACCCTTGAAGAAAAAATTTGATTTATAAAAAGGAAACCCTTTGCTTTCATGACTGTTCCAGTTACCAGATAGCCTAATATAGAACCTGGTCTATGATATCAGACGAGCATTGCGTTAAACCTATTCAATACCATCCTACAAATAGCAAATACACGGGTAGAACTTGAACGTTCATGGGTTGTAATTGAAAGAGATATTAGCATCCAAGAACAATGAGAAGCTAGACAGAGACAGTTAAGGAACCAACTATGATTTCGCTTTCCTTTAAACTAGTCTTTTTACCCATCAACTATCTCTACCTTTTTTGGATGCCTTGACAGTATACTTTAGAGCCTTAAAGTATAAACTCAGGGACAACATCTTTTTGGCACCGCTGTCGGGGACAAAGAAACTAATCTTTTCCCTGGGAAGAACGACATTGACATTTTCTTTCTTTGATAGTGAACAAAGATAGAAAAACCTTCTAAGGATACTTTTATCTTTCACTTGGCAACTCCACAATAAGTAAACTGGATTTTAGCCGAAAGAACACCAGAAAGAACCCGGACGACAAGCAGACCTCGCCAGTATCTGATCCAGAAAATATTTTAAAATCAAAAAGATTTCTTAGACAAATCGTTTCACCGACACATACCATCTGTCGAACTAATTATATGCAGTCAAACATCAGAGGAATACTTGAGAGATATGTCTCCCTCCCCCTTTCAATCGATACGTTCTCTTTTTCCGAAGTCCACACTCCTACTACCAAGCGCTCCGACGAATGCCCTGTGTATCGTGATTTAACTCTCGTCGATTCTCCAATATATTCGTCTTACAAGTCTGGAGAAACAAGTTCTCTTCATCTTGGGCCTTCTTTTTCTAGTTTCTTGTGCCTTAACGATCCAAATCTATTAATGGTTGCGCACGGAGGTGCAGGGGATGGAGGCGGTGCTGTAGGTGGTGCCACAGGAGGAGCGGAAGGCGACTAAGTATCACTCCCTAGAATTTTTGTTAAGGTGGCTGCCAGATATGCCCCTCTTGTCCTCCCAACTCCCCTACATGACCTTCCAGAAAATTACATGAAAAATCTCCCAAAATTTACAGGGAAAGGCGATTTAACCGCACAAGAACACATCAATTTCTTTGACGAATTTGTCGATATCCTAGGACTCGAACACGAAGATGTCTACTCCAGACTCTTAGTACAAACTTTTGAAGGGCAGGTTAGAACCTGGTTCCGAGGCTTAGCAGCAGGATCTTTAAGGTCATACGATGAACTCGAAAGTGCTTTCATCAGACAATGGGGAGAAAGAAAAGATCACCTCTATTATTTGACCAAATTCAGGGCTCTTAGAAAAAAACATTATGAATCAGTTCTCGAGTTCACCCAAAGATTTAATAAATTGTATAATAAAATTCCCATCGAGGTCAAACTTTCTCAACCTGCAGCGAAAGTCACTTTCATTGGATATTTCAACCCTGATTTCTCCCTACTATTAAGAGAGAGGAGATCAGTATACCTCACCAAGATGCAAGACGAGGCCCTAGAAATTGAATCAAACATGATGGCTTCAGGAAAGCTAAAATCCAAAACAGAGACTGGGAACAAAGAAACCAGAAGATACAGAGAACAAGGAGGATCTTCTGGGTCAGGAAGATCTTTGGGAGACCAAATGGATGACATGGCTAGGATAATTAAAGAACTATCTAATAAGATTTCGAAAATGGAATTAGATCAGACAAAAAATGACCATTTTCCCACAAAGGATTTCAGAAGGAATCCCAATCCTCAAGTCCCACAAAGACAAATTAAGAATGCGGATCAGAAAATCCCAACCCCCTTCAAGAGTGAAAAATTCGTTGGAGAGGAAGATTTAGAAGATTTAGAGGAATTAGAGGAAGATATAAACAATCTGGGTGATGATGAGCCACAACCCTATTTATCGAAACAAGATTATGAAAAATTATTAAATAAAGAAAATAGATTGGAAAATGACCTAAACAGTAGTACTTCTGAAGATTTGACCTACCAGGGTATTGTCAATGGTATAATGGTCGAGCTTCAACAGAAGTACAATCTAAGGCCTAGAAACAAGAATCTCGCAATCGCCCAAACAAAAAAGATCTTGCCAAGGAGCGAGACAGAAGAGATAGTTTCAAAAAATGTTGAAAAACAGACTGAAAAAATTAACATAACGGACACACAACCTACCAAGACTAAGTCAGCTGAAACACCCACTGTCAAAACACAAAAAGCAAAAGTTCTTGCAATGGAAATGAAACCGTCACCACAAAGGAAAGTTGATAAGAAGGGGACCGAAGCCCAAACCATAGAGAACGACAAAATTGCAGGGAGTTTTAATCTGGAAAATGAAATCAATAAAATCAAGATCCCCATACCTCTTGTTGAGCTAGCAAAAAACCCCATCTACAGAAAACAAATCGCCAAGATGATTAGTTTTTTAGAAGATGAAAGCCAAGCTGATGTCATTAACTTAGAAGATGACAAACCGAACATAATTTTTGGTCCACATTTCGAAGGCGCCAAAGACATTGTTTCCCCCTTCTATATCACGTTAACCTTGTTCGACCAACTACTCCACAACTATATGCTCGATTCTAGAGCATCCCAAAATGTAATGCCTAAAGCCATTATGGATAAATTGGGTCCCGAAATCACTAGGCCTTATGGATATTTGTATTCTTTCGATTCAAGAAAAGTTAAGTGTATAGGCATGATTAAAGACTTGGTGATAAATCTGGCACAAATACCTACGAAAAGCATTCTCGTGGATGTAGTGGTTGCCGATATCCCTCCAAAATATGGTATGTTGTTATCTAGATCCTGGGGTGCCAAGCTTGGGGGATCTCTTCAGCTTGACATGACGTATGCTACGATCCCAGTTTTTGGAGGAAAATTCACACGCATGTACAGAGAGACCAGGTTGGCATTCACGGTAAGTGATTCGTGCAACCCGAATAACCACCTTGTATATATTGTTGATCAAGATCTAGGTAATTGTATTTTATCCATTGATGATGATATTGTTTTAGGTATAGATGAAAGTAGTACAGAAGAAAAAACAGAAACAGAAAAAAAACAAGAAAAATGTATATAGCACCGGTGTGTGGAAGATGTTTTTTAACGACGCTTCATCTTACCTTGGAGCCGGAGCTGGGGAACTCCTTGTGGCCCTTGATAATCAATTTGTAATCCCTTTTTCCTATAGACTCCAGTGGAATGTGGACCACACTAATAATGTATGTGAGTATGAAGCCTTAGTATTAGAGTTAGAAGACGCTAGGAGAATGAAAATAAAAAACCTCGAAATCTTTGGTGATGCCAAGCTAATCGTAAAATAGGTAAACCAACACTACCAGGCCAAACATCCTAGGCTGAGGTCTTACAGGAATTGTGTCTGGGATTTGA
>JASDQU010010960.1:0-16467 GCA_032191745.1 Picea mariana | reverse complement strand
ACAAAATAGCTCAAATCTAGCAGTTCACAAAAAATGTCTGACAATTATCAGGTCATTTTATTCGCAGGATCAACGTCATGGACTCAAGAAATCAACTACACTACAGGGGTAATCTGCATGGATAATCAGGATAAATACTTACCAAACAGGTAATAAGTAAATAGTCCTCTAGCTGTAAATACGGCGAACTACTAAGGTATGAACTCTGACCTGGAAACCTGAGTTAAAAAATGTCCTAAGAGGTACAAACGAATGAGACGCAAATTTTGAAGTTTCCAAAAAAAAAAAATTAAATTTTAAATTAAAAATTTATACTCGTTAGCACTCCTAAGTAGTCCGAGGTTCTCTCATCTTTTCCCTTCGATCACTATCAAGCTTACTCTTCACCCAACCCTGACTTTTTCCCTTTAGTCTCTAAATATTAAAAAAATGGTGGGGGGGAAGGTCTCATCTTAATTTCGGAAATGTCGAGACTAACTTTCGAAACAAGGATAGGTAAAGTTCTATGTTTCTCCTAAACTTTGGCTGAACTGGAAGTCTGTCTGGACTAATCCTAACCTTTTTTAGTCACTCTAGCAGAAATAAAATGATCATTTTCGCTCAAGGGAAGTTCAAAAAAAAAAAAAATTAATAAGTTTTTTCTAAGATTCTCCATAAAGTTAAAGTGTCTGAGGGCCAAAAGGAGATTAATCCAGAGCTATTTAAATAAGTTGACAAACCCTTGCTGTAAAAGTTTTTAAGCAGTATATTTTCCCTGAGTATGTTACATACTTATTGATTGCCCCCACTTCATAACAAAAGTGTATATAAAGAGATGGTGAAAGGAAATTCGTTATTGATTGCCCCCATCTAATCTAAAGAGATGATGAAAGGAAATTCATTATATGATTGCCCTCATCTCAGCATTTAAATGCTAAAAATAACGAAGTGGTGAAAGGAAATTCAATGTGGAAAATCTGATAACTTCACCGGGATACTGAACAGGCCCGCTGGCAGTGAAGCAATGTCTACATACCAGACAAGGTTGTTATACACGAATTGCAAGAAGCTCTGGTAATTTTCTCCTTTTAGCCAGATTACACTCTAAGATTATGGGATTCCAGATTACACTCTAAGAGTCTCTTGATGTGAATACGATCAAATAAAAACTGGTAGAACAGCTAATCTTGTTTTGATGATCTTGCACAAGTATGAGGCCGTTTTTAGAAAGGGAAATCTATGTGAGCCTATCTCAAGATTGTCGAACATTTTAATCTTGAAAGTTTTCCGAAGTTAAGGTTGGAATATTTATCCTCCTAGTAGGGTTTTCACAACTATGTCTCACAAACTAGAATAACTAACCCCATTTACCCAATAAAAGGCACTAAGTCTACCCGTTCTCCTCGTCCCACAAGGAGACGAGGTCCCCAATTGGAGCCTATGTTGAAACCAGGTCTTAAATTTTTTATCTCTAAGACTAAAACTTTTCTTTTCCGGGATTCGGATTTTTATAAGGTATAATCCTCGCTATCAGTCCCAAAAAGCCCGGTACAGAAATCCTGAAATAATTTTATTTTTTAATAATAAAAGACAGAAAGCTCAAGTGTTTCTAAAATTCTAGACGCACGTTCTGTAAAGTACTTTTACTCACGATAAATTAAAACCCTAAAGGAGTTAATTAACCAGCTTTTAACCTTTCGGGATTTGGGTTTACTCATAACAACACATTTTCAATACATTTTAAATCGCGAAATCCCGATTCCCGATTTCCCAAAAGAAATGGAAGTCAGACTTGATCCTAATTGATTAAGAAACTAATCCCATCATGATTTCGAGATTCGGGGTTTAGTGGTGACATACCTCATTTAAGCGTGATCCCCGAAACGCGAAGTCCTGACTCAATACCGAAGTTAAGGCCTAAAACTAATCCCATCGCGATTTTGATATTCGGGGTTTAGTGGTGACATACCTCATGTAAGCGCGATCCTCGAAACCCCGAAATGTGAAATCTCGACTCAATAACAATGTTTAAAAAGAGCCAACTTCGTTTTAAAAATACATTTAATGGTAATTAAACTTCTTAGGTATTTTGTTTTTCGGTTTCCGTCGAGCAATATCTTTTGAATTTTGATTTTAGAATTGCCAAAATACGACCACATTAATAATGGATAGATGGTGATTTCTGTGACACAAATGCATATCTCAAAAATATTCTCTGCATTAAATGTATTAAATTCTTGGCAGTTGCGTCAGTACTTTCACCATAAAATGAGTTAAAAGAAAATTAAAGGTCTGTGTTTTGAAACTTATTCTCACTCTTTCTATGAGGAGTAATTCACATCCAGCCGATCTTACACACCTCTCTTCCGTGAAAGCTTTTCGTTTCAATACGAAAGACATGGCACCAAAGAAGGGATCCAAGAAGAGTGAAGATACAGCTGAGTTTTCCAGCCCAGAGGGAGATCTCATATCTGACACCATGCCACATGCTATCGACTCGATCAAATCATGGAGACAAATCTATGAAAATTTGGATTACGAGATAAAAAATTCCCTTAACGATTCCGAGAATCACCTTCAAGACATAGCAGAATCAGAAATTCACAAGGTTGCAACACGCCCATAACTCATGGAATACAACGACATGATCAGTTGGGATTTAGAGAAGGTTGATATTCCAACAAGAAGCATTTTAAATGACCAAGGGGCCATCATTGGCTCATTCAGACCTGAACATATCCAGGTTATGTACAAACTCTCACCCAATCCTAAATTCATTTACAATGTCGAATTTATTGCTGAATTTTAGAGAAAGGAATGCACTGAGGCAGACCAAACTTACCCTGATTTAATCAAAGGCTGGTGGAGATGTCCATCAAAATTTAGGGCAGATACCCACAGAATTTATGCCACAGCTTCTTTGAATGAGTACATGGTTTATGTAGCCATGATGTTGTGCAGACTCTTCGGCAAAAATAATCCCTATCATTTCCCTGCATAATGGGTGCCCTTTTTAGAGGAAACATCAGAAGGATTTAGTTTCAACTGGGACAAGATTTTATCTGATAACATAGCCAAAGAGGTTTCAGATTACAAAGTTGCAAGATCTTGAGGTCAACCAGTGGCCTTTTACATGTCCGCATATATCATGGATGCAATTTGTTTTATGACTCCATTTCCCTTAATGAAATGGAGTTGGAAAATAACATGCCTCGAACCCATTCATGAGTACCACTCTGAGTTGTGGGAAGAAAACGCAAAAAATTCGTTTTACGAAATTTTTCATTTCATGGTAATACCAATGCATAAAATGTTTTTCGGCTGTGACCCTCCTCACATCTCTGAAACAATTTCAAAAAATCTCAAGCCAATAGAAGGCTGGTTCATTGAAGAAAATTTCTCCTACATCAGGGTTTATGGGTGCTCAATTCCCCCTCATGCGCTTCCAAAATTCCTCCCAGATAGACTAGTGTGTAGGGAACTGGAACACCAAATAGTCAAAGGCGGTATCGGAATAGAGCTAAAGGCGGCTCAAAATAAGTCTTGACCAATCTTCCCTGTGCACATCGGAAAATTTTCATTACAAAATTTGGGCCATTCCAAGGTGGAAGCAGAAGCACTTGAAGAAGAAAAATTGTTAAATATTGAGTACAAAAGGTATGACCCTTATCAACTAGTGAACAAACACTTGATACACTGCAATATGAAAGCATATGAACATGAGGAGTCTCCTTGGGATGACATGTTCAAGGGGACTAAAACTTATAAAGAGGTGTTGGAACGAGTACAAACACTATCGTTCGACCTGCAAACTAGCTTTCGGACCTTTCAGAAACTTAGATGGAGTGGTCTACCCCAAGTACTGCAAGGAGAAGAAATCATCCTCTCCCAGGAGCAAGAAAGTGTCCCCCCAGGCTTCGAATAGGAAGCACAGAAGAAGGGTAATCCCGAAAAAATCCCACAGGATATCAAAAGGCCCCCACCAATTAAAGAGACCTTACAGACAAAAAAGGCAGAGACCGAAGTAGAGAAAATGTCTGGGAGACCACCCAAGTTTAGTAAGCTTAACCCCCCTTTGTCACCTAGTATTGATGTCAATATGCCTAAGGCAATAGGAGGGAAAGGATCTACAGAGCTAGGAGTTCCTATAACTTCCTTAACCCCCTTACAGTCCGCTTTTGGATTCCCACAGACAAGAGCTCTATTTGTTGATGACCTCACCTCTATCCCCATAGATGAGATTCCTCCTTCTGATTATTTTTTTAGCAGAAAAAGGAAAGTTGTTCTGAAACAAGAGATGCATAAGAAGGAGGGGAATATGGTTAAAAAGCATAAAGTCCTAATAGATGGACAGAATTTAGAGGAGGAGGATTTCGCTACAGAGATAGCAGGTTCCATGGGAGCCATGGAAACAACAAACTTTTTTACCATGGGAAACATGAGAACAAGGGTAAAGAAGAGTGATAACATGATAGCTCAATTACAAGATCAACTAAAGAATGTTGAGGAGAAAATCAGATAAGAGGTGAGTAAAATCTTGGAGCAAACCAGGGCTGCCGAAAGGCTAGAAATTCAATCACTCAAAACAAGCCTGGATGAAATGAACCAGAAGATACAAGCAAGTCAGATATAGGTTTCTCAGCAAAAGGAGCATGCAAAATAGTTACAGTCTAGGTTAAATTCGATGGAAGGTCAGGTCATAGATCAAAAAACTTTCTAGGCCCAGTCACTAGAAGTGCATTCAAAAATAGAAGTTGAACAGCGGAAATTGATTTCCAAGATAGAGATTATTCAAAGTTACTTCCAAGAAGAAGATAATGCCTTCGATAATATTATCCTGAAGGAAAAAGAAGCTAAAGCAGCAAGGGTTACTCTTCAAAAGGAAATCATATAGTCGGCAAATGAAGAGACATCCAAAGCTACAAAAATATCATCCATAGAGCAGATCAGAGGCGACATCATGCTCAAGCTATGGGAAAACAACATAACTGAAAACAAAAGAATGGTCAAGGAAATCAGAGATGATTGCGAAAAAAAATTTGATCTTTTAGACAAAGGATCGTTGAACATTGGAAAAGGCAATTGTACAAGACTCCTGGGACAGATAAATATCGTAAGACATCAATTAAATTTTAGAGAAAATTTGAGTGAAATTCAAATAGAAATTTCACGGCTAAGAGAAATGGATGTCACCCTAATAGACAGGTTGTTATTTGAGCCCAACTTAAAATTGCAGTGGATAAAGTTTGCAGATAAAGGAGTTGAAGACCGTCTTTCCAAGATACAGAGAAAGGTTTATCTGTTCGAAGCAAAAGACCTTCCAGAACCCCCCAGAAATTTTACACAATTCCTGGAGAGATGCATTGAATGTATTGGATAAAAAGTAGGAGATCCATCAACAAAATAGAAGTATCATTTGGAAGATCTTTACTTCCAAGAAAACAAAAAAATGGAGAAGATCATGCAAACGGTTTCTGATCTATTTTTAACAAATAGTTAGTCACTAGGAATTAGGAAATCACCAACTGTCTTAAGATTGGTAGTTTTGTATAAATAGAATTTTTCAAGACTAAGAGAAGGCTTTTTTCTGGAGGGGATTGTTAAGAGAAAATTTCATTTTGCCAGAATTAATACAATATAGATTGAAGATTCCAGATCTTGTCAAGCCTGAGTTATGTGTTTCTCTGTCATTTCATATTTTATTTCATACCTTCGTTAAATGCTTTCATGATGTAACTTCTATTGTGGTGATTGAACATTCAGATTATCTAACCATTTGCAGTTTTTCCTCTATATCATCTCTCAACGGATATAAGACCTATGAACGTTTTAGAACTATGAAATTATATACTTCTTCGAAGTTATCATCCTTCTTTCTTCTATTAGCATAAAATGAGATTCCTCTTAAATTGATGCCTCATTTTTGTTATACAACTACATATTTCCTTTTCTTTCTTCATTCCATGCATTGTCTCTTTTAAATTTGACTCGGATACTAGAAAAGGCCTTCATTTATGTTATACTATTGATTCATAATTTGGAAGTTTTGTTCTTATTAATTCAAACCAGAAATCTGTGACCCTTGAAAAAAAAAATTGATTTATAAAAAGGAAACCATTTGCTTTCATGGATGTTTTAGTTACCAGACAACCTAATATCGAACCCAATCTATCATATTCGATGAGCATTGTGTTAAACCTATTCAATACCATCTTACAAACAACAAATACACAGGTAGAACTTGAATGTTCATGGGCTGTAATTGAAAGAGATATTAGCATCCAAGAATAATGGGAAGCTAGACAGAGACAGTTAAGGAACCAACTGTGATCTCGCTTTCCTTTAAACTAGTCTTTTTACCCATTAACTATCTCTACCTTTTTTGGATGCCTTGACGGTATACTTTAGAGCCTTAAAGTATAAACTCAGGAACAACAATTAGGGTGACACTCAAGGTAGATTCCTAAACTTTATAATGAATAATATTACAACAACAAGAGTACACATAGGAGTTTGGTCATTTCCTATGATTGATTTTGTATAAGTACAAATCAACTAAGGTGCTTTTACTTTAGTGCCACCCTACTTGTAGCAACAAACCTTTGAAGAAACCATAGTTCTAAATCCTATACATATCATTCTTCAATAGGAATCTCAAAATAATCCTACCATGCCCATATGGAAATGTGTGCGATATTGATTCAAAGAAGGTGAAATTGTATGGGCTTGTTATCCCCAATTTCTAGGGATAACTAAGGAGATGATGTCTCTAGGCCCTCAGGTTTCAGAGATGATGTATCAAGAGATAGATGACTAACAATGTCCACATGCATAGACATATACCCAATTCACCACCATGCATCCTCGGTTCATCATGATGGAATTCACCACATCAGTTTTCTTCTGGAAGACAATTGGTCTTGCTCCATGAGGTACAAACCATGTATTGTGGTAAGTGTCACTTTAATACTTGAGGTATTTAAATATGTTTCATTTAAAGTTGTTTTTGATTATAGAACATCTGCTTGGAAATTGTGCTCTTTGCCATGTTTCACCTTGGTGGTTGACATTGTGCTCTAGTAAGTGGTCACTCTTGGGGATGGGTTTGCTAGTGGGAGGTCCCCTTGATGAGTCATCATGCCATTCCTGATCATAATTATCATTTTTCACACTTCATCATTTTCACCTACTTATCTTTTGGGATTTTTGGGTGTACTGACCTAAGAAGAGATTGTACCTCATTTCATGGAAAGAAGGGGTTGAAGGCCCAAAGGGAATATAGCTAGAAAAAGATAAAATCCAAAACTATAACCTTACATATGCTCACCCAAATAAGTCTTGAGAACGATGAAACGTTTCTCCTAAAAAATTAGAGACCTGCAAGAAACAATTTCACATATATAAATGTGCCACTTGTTGATGGATCTACACAAGTGCACTATACACTTTGCTTTACCAACATGGCACTACGTGTACCTCTGGCTTCGAGTGATGTTGTGGTACTGCCTTGAATTTTTATATTACCCATTTTGAGTATCCAATTGTTCTGTACTTAAATAAATTAATGAAAAATAAATGGTCTTGGGAAAAGAATGCATGTAAAACGAAGGTGCAACACACCCTTTACAAAGGCACCCATAAATGAGACAATACAAACCCTTGTATGCCATGAACCCCATGCCCAAAAGTATTACCACATCCAATTCATCTTCTTCACATGACTTAGAGAGGGTCCATCCAGGAGACACTCCTTGACTTGAGGAATGACTCACCCAATAGGTCACCTTGACAACCCTCCCATACCTAAAGTTGGAAAATTGCATAGGGTCTTTGAGCACTTGTTTAGTTTAATGAGGTAGTTTTGATGTACATGCCTAGGTGTCTCTTGTATTAAATGTGATTTCACTTGCCAAGATACATTTGACTTGAGACCCTTGGAGTGTGCACATGTATATCTTTGCGGGACCTTGCTTGATGGACATTTTGGAGGAACAAGCCCAGCTTGGGCCTTCATTGAGGCAAGAAGCCCACGGGTTGGATGCCATGACCCAGAATTTGGGGCAAGAAAAGCATTGGAAGTTGCCTTTGGAGGAAAGAGAGGAGACCTTGGAGTTGACACCTAGCCCTATCTAGCCCAATGGCTTTCCTTTGGAAACATTACACCACATTGTTGGGGCTTGACGTCTTGACTAGGGCTAGGGTTTGATGGTGGTGGTGATGATTTGATGAACACTTGGCACCTTGTGATGAGGAGGATCCCTTGCACCATGGAGAAGACCCTAGTGCTTGAAGGGAATGCCTTAAAAGGCCCAATGACTTCCTATTATTTCTCAACGACTTGTTAAATGTTCCAAGACGTCATCCTAGAAGGGGTTGACCTCACCCTAGAAGGGGTTGGAGTCACCCTTAGGATTTTTTTTGTGAAAATTTTAAGTTAAAATCAAATTACTTTGTAAAGGGGAAAAATAAAGGGGGATGGTCCCCTTATTTTGTGGTTTACCCTAACTACATGTGGACAAACAATTTTTAGAGGTTTTGTATAAATAAGGATCAAATTCATTTCATTTTGGCATAAATCTCTCATATGAGAAGAGCTACTTGGATGAAATTTTTTCCCCTCTTGGGAAAACTCTCTCTCTCTCTCTCTCTTATGCCATGGTTTATACTTGTCTTGTGGAGCTAAGTGGTGTGCTATCTCTTGGAGGCTATTCTCTTTCTATGGTGATGAAATTTTCTTTGTAAATAAGGGTTTATCTTGCATCATTCTTGGAATTGGTAAGAAAAATATGTATATTGTTAATTCTTCTTTCTTGTTCTTGGCTAGATCCTTGGACGAATATAAGGGAATATACCCTCCACCAAGCTTTGTCATTATTTTTTATTGAATAAGCCATTGTGAAGGTTGCTAATAGGAGTAAAAGGGCTTACACCTTCCTAGATTTACCTTGTTAGGGAAACTTTCTCTAGGCAGTAAAAGGGATTACACCCCTAGGGAAGTGGTAGACCTAACCTAATACAAGAATACTCCATAACCAATTTGGAAAGGTACAAATATAATTTTAAATTGGAGAAATAAATTACTTGCATTGGTACACATGATTTTGAGAGATATCAAATTTTTGTAAGTTGGAACCTTTTCTTAGTGTATTAAGCTTTCTCAAGCCACTAAGGCATCTCAATTGCCCTAGTAGTTCTCTGGTTATAATCAATTAAAATATACAGCCATTAGGGCTGCAGAAAAACACATTCAAACTCTCAATTTAACTTGCTTTTCAACCGTGAAAATTTGCTTGTAAATCACTATTATTGTGCTATTGCCTATTACTTAACTTTTTTATGGTTTACTTGCTGATTTTATGGTTGAAATTTGTTGTTGTGGAAAAAAAATTCTACAACCACTTGGATGTTACTATAATTCTCTGAAAACACTATCTAACAACCCTATTTTACCATCAAAACTTGTGCTAAAATATTGGAACATTATCTACTTGTTTAGTGCTTCATTGTCCAATAATTCGTTCATACTTTGGATGGTTATTTCTGCAGTTAACAACACTTATCTTTGCTGATATATATTTTTGTTTACTACTGCAATTTAGGAAAACAAGCTTCACTTGCTTGTCCCTTTAATATTTAGGCTTGTCTCTTTATTATTTGTCTTATCTCAGGTAGGTGTAACACTCTAGTGTAGGTACCCAAGTCTTTGGCAACCATCCTCCATCCACAATACTCACTTTTAAGCCATCCCCCACTTATTATTTTGACCTATAAGGGCATCACCTTCCATTACTCCACTTTCCATCTCATTTCCCCCTAAAGTCACCTAGGATTGCCCCTTGTGTAGGATTTCCCCTTCACTAAAGCGAGGGGAGTACCTATTTTTATAGCGCAAGTTGTAGGTTGGAAAAAGCCAGAATCAACCATGAAACAATTTCTATGACTTGGGAATCCTACACCCAATGTCACCTCAATGTAAGTCATGCACTTCAAGGGTGACTAGGTCACTCTAGGGAGGAGATCTCGACAACCCTAGGGGGATTGAGATGGAGGTAGAGGGAAATGTAAGTAAATACCCTAGAGGTCAATTCTAAGTGGAATGAAAGGTAGGGAGAGATGCCTTGCAAGTCAAGTAATTTCTTCCCCACAGGTATAGCACTTTTCTGGATGATTGTAACTGCCTGAGACACAAGAAAACACACTTTGCAATGATATATGTTAGTTGGATCAACAATTTAATCTTGTTGTCCCTAATTTACAGCAGTATATATCAGCTTATATCAGAAAACAAAACATCTAAAATCAGCATATAAAGATCTAGACTAGTTAGGTAAATCAATATCAAACTTAGCAATGAATATAGGTTGAAAATTGGCACTTAAGAAGCTAAATAAGATGGTTGTTGTAAACATGTGTTTTCTGCATAAAATTGCAGCCTTATGTCTGTATCATTCAGTGGAAAGCAACAGCAAAATCAACCATGAAAATTTTCCAAGATCTAGCTCAAAAGATGTGCCCTATTTAGTAGAGTAAATGAGCAAAGTTAGAGAGCTAGTATAGGGTTAGTTTAGGAGTTATGAGAGTGTTAATAGATAGGGTTATGCAGCCCTAATGGCTGTAGGTTAAAGTTTGTAACAGAAATTAGACTGTTGGGAGACAGGGGACGCCCTAGTGGGGGAATACTCCTCTCAATGAGACAAATCAACTTCAAGCAAGAGAACTTTCAAAAGGTCAAAAATTACGTTTCCCAAGGCAATGATTTTATATCTCGGATGCAAAAGAGTGTGACTAGTGCTTTTACTATTGGGTTAATGGAGACAAATGGAGCTTAGAAAAGCTACCTCCTTGGGGGTGTAAGCCCTTTTACTTCCCAAGGCAAGTTTCTCTAGGCTAGGGTTTAGACTAAGATGGTGTATGCCCTTATACTTCTCTTAGCAAACCCTTGTTAAATAAATAAGATGAAGCATAAAGTGATGAATACTAAGGTGGGGGTGTATTCCCTTATACTTCCCACCTAGTTCCTAGCACAATAACCTTGACTTGAAACAAATGATAGCAAGAAAGTAAAAACCATACCAATTCAAGGGAAAATGTCAAGCTAATCCACCACAATAGCAATAGAATAGCCTTCCAAGGCTAGTGAATCACTTCTTCCATCAACAATTCATAAGTATATCCATACACAAGTGCACAAGAGATAGAAAGAGCTAAGAGGACCAAAAATTTCAGACCAAGTCTCTCACAAGAGTGAGAGTTATTGATTTAAAATGAGATCTTATGATCTCTATTTATACTAAAAGTAGATAACATTGTTTGTCCATAAATTAAGGATTAAAACACAATATTAGGGGTAAACAACCCTAATCTTTCCCCCTTAACAAAGTAATATTAAAAAATTCACTTAAAATTTCACTTTTTGCAAAAATTAAACCCTAATTTAGGAGGACGTCACCCCTTTAGGGGACGTTTTTCCACTTTGAGGAAATTGTTGGTGTTGGAGAAGCACGGATCGACCTCCAAAGGCCATGTGTCAAGCATCTAGGCACTCATATCATGGTGAAGACATTCTTCTCCCCAAAAAATCCATGTGTCAAAGAGTGGCACCTCACCATCATGACCTAGCCCCCAAGATCATGACGTCAATCTCAACCACCAAGATGAAGTAGGGAAACATGCATAATGTCCAAGAACATATCATGAAATCTAGAGAAATCTAAGATACAACATAATAAAATGGATTAAATATTGAAATTATGCTCACCATAATACTGACTTGTACCTCATGGAGCAAGTCCCACTTCCTTCTGGAAGCCAGCTGGTGTGGTGGATGCCATCTGCAAACATGAGACCATCTGTGGTGGTGAGTGAGTTTTCCATCTGTGCAAAGGGTATTGTTGGTCATGTAGTCTCTCGAAACTCCATATATACAACCTGAGGGCCTCGAGACATGATCTCTTTAGTTATTCACAAAATGGGGATGACACCTATCTAAGGTGGCAGTGGGTAGGTATTCCCATAATTGTCTCACCTTTGTAGATTTGGTCAGGCTTTGCCCAGCCTACAATCTATGCGATAATAGGGCTCATAGAATATGTGGATGTATATTTAGATGATTTCCCTCATATCAGCCTCATTATGAACATAGTGGTGATTGAGGTTCCAGATGCGTGGGGCATGATTTCATCAAGAATTTGGGATGCCACCCTTGGTGGTTTTCTCAGCATGGATCTCACTCATGCACATATTCCCATGGGGGATGACACTTTCAAGTTTCTATATATCTAGCAGGTAGTCAAGAAGCATGTGATGGATATAAACCACCCCTATTATCATAGTGATTGTGAACTTGATTTACCTCTACAAATCATTGAATATGATCCTCAGGATATACCCTTTGCACAAGAAGATTGCATATATACACTACTTCCAAGGATGAACTAATACAAAGAGAAGCTCATAGAATTCCAAGGAAAAGAACCAGAATCCATCAAAATATTCAAGAAAGATGAAGCTAGGAAAGATCAAGAGTGAGAAAAAGCTATTAAAGATATGGTCAAGGAAGAACCACCTTCACGGCCTTACATTGAAAACATACCTTATATTAACTTTAGTGAAGGAAGCCTTACGCTCATGTAGGATAAGAAGAGAGGTGAGCCCAAGTATGATGAAAGGAACAAATTTTTATGGCTTGTCCCTTACATCGTTAATAAGAAGTTGGAGAAAGGAAAATACTAATTTTCTTCCATGGATGGGAGAAATATGCCATTACCGATCGATGGGTATATTCTCCAACCCTACATCAAAGGAACCTGACCTCTTCAAGGCCTAGGCCCCAGGTAAGTAGGTAGGTCATTAGCTTTCCCATGCACTTGTATTTGCTTGTTCATAATAGTTTAGTTGCATCTAATTATATTCGCATGTCATGTCTCATTTTTCATTTTTCTCTACTTGAATTAATGCATCCTCACTTTACATCATTTTCTTTCATCATATTACATGCTAGTTTAGAAATTTTTGAAAAAATGAAAATTTTTATTTTAAAGATTAGTTGAAATTTTGAATTTTTGATCATATGGACAAAGGGTGAGTGAGCCACCCTCGATATCCACAGTTTTTTGGTTTCAGTGTGTCTAGGCACTAGTATTACCAAGGGATGTTGAGCTTATTATGCTCTCTATGACGAGTACATGTCCCCAAGAAGGAGACATATGTTATCCACCATTTCTAGGGATAACTAAGGAGATGATGTCTCAAGGCCCTCAGGTTGCAGACATGGAGTACCAATATGAAGATGAGTAGAAATGGCCCCCTATCATACCACGCATCACCATTTGATTGATGGCGCCAACATCCACCACAAACATCTTCACCCACATAGGACAACATGTCTTTCTTCATGAGGTAACAAGTATGGTATTGTGGTAAGTGTCATTTTAATATTTGAAGCATTTGAACATGTTGTAAAGGATCCTTTCTTGATTTTGAAAATATTTGCTTGGAAATTATGCTTTTTTTCCTATTTCACCCTAGTGAGTGTCATGGTTTCCTAGTAAGTGGCCACCCTCAGGGAAAGAGTTTCTACTAGGGGGTCTCCTTGAAGGGCCATCGTACAATCCCCGCTCATACTTTCCACCTTCCATCATTTCTTCCCCTTCATTTCCCCCATTTTTTAGGTTTTAGGGCTTATTTCCCCAAGAAGGTCATGCACCTAATTTCATGGAAAGAAGGGGCCATTAGGCTTGGAGGTTCCCTAGAAAAACCATCATGCTATAGAATCTCACCTTGAGATCATAAGAGAAATGAAGCACTTCTAAAAAAGTGAGGGACCCATAAAATAAATAATTAATCAATTAGTCCCTCCAAATCCCAAGTGTAGAGGGAGGGCACACCAAGTGTGAGAGAAAGAGTGACAAATGTGAAGTGATGGGATACCACATCTCCACATTCCCCAAATACTACCACACATTTTAACTATTATGGCACAAGTTGTAGGTTGGACAAAGCCCGACCCAACCTCAGAACAAGTGTTACAACTTTGGGAATCCTACACCCAATGTCACCTCAATGTAGTTCATGTTATCACCTATCCTAGGGATAACTAAGAAGATTATTTCTTGAGGCCCAAAATTCCTAGACATGGAGTACCGAGAGCCATATGACTTGATCTTGGCCCCAGAGGGCCCATATTTTCTTTAGTGCATCCTATCTATCAGCAACAGCTACAACCATCCCATTGGCCTGATCCTGAAGTAGCAGTGGGTCTTGCTCCATGAGGTTATGATTTTGGGTATCGAGGCATTTGAATATGTGCACTGAACTCTCTTTTGTTTCATATCGTTTGCTTGAAAATTCTGCTCTTTAACTTGTTCATACCTTGGGGGGGTGATAGAGTGCCCTAGTAAGTTGGTTCCCTTAGGGATGAGCTTCCACTAGGTGGGTCTATGAAATTTCACCATTCATTCCTTCCGTACTTACCACTTTTCATCATTGTCCCTCTCATCTTCCCCTACCTTGGTTTGGGTGTTGGGTTTTCCAAACTAGTAAGGGTTGTACCTTACCTCGTGGGAAGAAGGGGCTAAAGGCCCAAAGGGTAAAAGTAGCTGGAAAAAGTTAAAATCCAAAATGAAACCTTTATATGCTTTGCCTAGGGATTCCTGATAAAGAAATAAATGGCTTCTCGGTAAGAAAAGGGGGCCCGTAAAATAAAATAAAACTCAATATCTAGTTGGTGTATACGAGGTCTCATCATGAGCTGATGTATTAGGTCCATGGGCATGTAGTGGTATGACACTACCATCTATCTGGTCACCAAACCAGGGCAGTGGCACTTGGTGGCATATCCAAGAGAAAGGGGGTCTCATCACGAGAAACCTTCTCATTTCCGTGAAGTGCTTGTGGGTAACGTTGTCACCATTGGTCACCACACCAGGATAGTTTCCCCCAGATATTCTCTTGAAATGAAAAATCAATAAGACAAAGATTAAAAGGCATTGAATGGGCTAGGAAACAATGGAATCCATGACAAGGTGCATCTCTCCCTCTACAGAGGCACCCACATGCAAGACATACATTTCCCTGTTATCACTACACCCCTTGCCCAAACATTTCCCTACATTGTTTCATACAATTACATGACCTAGATTGTTCTTAACCTGGGAACACCCCAAACTTGAGGAGGATTATCCCAATAGGAAATCCTGAGACCCTCTCCAAACTTGGATTGTTAAACTGCATAACGTCTTTGAGCATTTTTCTGGGTAAAGGGGGGTTTGATGCACATGTTTGGGTAATTTGATTATTGGATGTGATTGACATTGCTATGATGCATGTGACTTATGATACCATGGAGGGATTACGTGTTGTTGTTGTAGGACCATGCTCGGTGGAAAGTACATATGGGGAGATGATTAGCTCGGACCTCCATCAGGCTAAAATCCCACTAGATGGATGTTGTGACCCCAACCAAGGGCAGAGAGACTAGAGCATGGCACCAAGAAAGAAGAAGAACGTTTCTCCTGAGACACTCTAGTAGGCCTATACTTAGGGTGTATTTCCCTTCTACCATGACGTTGGCCCTTGAAGGCCCCTGACATCATCATATTGACCCTTGACGTCATCAATTAGGGTTTGGCATGAGGACAGTTTGGTCCTAGTTAGAAAATGTGGCAGCTTATGAGGACTTTTGGGGCCTGACGTTTCACTTTTTAGGCCTAGTGTTCCATGATGGTGCATAATGTCACCCTAAGAGGGGCATGACATCATCCGTAAAGTCAAATTAGGGTTTTAATTGTTAATTTTATGTAAAAAACTAGATTTTTGATGTAAACCAGCCATGTCGGCCTTTTGTGGCCTAAAATACAATTAAAGGTCATTGTCATTGTATAAATAAGAGATAAAACTCTTGTATTTTTTCATCATTCCTTCATCACTCAAGTAGAGGTATGAAATTCGGCCTCCCTTAAGTGTTATTGGTTGAAACTAGTGGTGCACACTTCTTGATGTTAATGTTTTATGCCATTATTATAGTTCTTTGCATTTCAATAGATAAGAGAAACATAAGAACAAGATCACTGAGAAATACACATTCACAAGAGACACAGCAGTTATCCTGGGAAACCCTCTAGGGGAAGAAAACCCAGCAAAAAATTCCTTATCATAAATTGCCAATACAATGTAAAGAGATAACTCAAACCAATACAGATAGTCCTCTCCAAAAGATGTGCCACTCTTCTCCCTCTATCCAACTAGTAAGTTGCAGCTTGCCTCTTAGAAATGAGCAAGTGTGTTGTGTGGTAAAGTGAGGTGCTAGCCTCTCTATATATACAAGTCTGGCACATGTGAAGTGTCTTTCACTGGCAGGGTCGACTTCTCACTCTGGGTGGGTAAACCCACCTTTATTATATTTTTGGGTCTCAATAATAAATGTTGGGGCTGACTTCTTATTCTACCTATTACAATTGTCTATTGACCAATCCACAAAAGGGGATTTGG
>JASDQU010010959.1:267421-277704 GCA_032191745.1 Picea mariana | reverse complement strand
AGAAAAAGTGAATAACATGCATCTCATTGTTCAGTCATGTGAACAAGCCATATCGAAGAAAGATAAATTATTCACAAGGCTGTTAACAATAAACTTAGCCGGAAAAACCAATGACTTCCAAGACCCTGAATTAATCGCAAACTCCTTGCCCTTAACTAGGCAAGAGTTCAATAAACAGGTTGCTATGTTTAAGGCCTTGTATCTAGAAAAGTTTTACAACATCCTTCAGTTTGATCAAGCTCACGTCGACGACTGGCTAGTCAAATATTCAGTACAGAATGAGGAAATTCATCAGGCGCTGTGTAATCTTTCTATTGACTTTCGGGAATTAGAAAACGATATTTTCAACATAAAAATCTAGAATGAGATCAATGTCACCCCAATGAGAAGTTACATTGAAGAATGGCTCAAAAGGGAATTAAAGAAGGTCGCCAATGAAATACAACATGCAGTTGCTAGGATTCCAACAGCCGTCGACGACATCAATGAAATGACAGCTGCAAGAAAATATCCAAAGGGTTCATATGTACTGTCATTGTAAATCTACTGATCGCATCCTACTTTGTTTATCAACCCAGTTATTCCATTATTTTAAATAGAGATGTGTAGGAAAACACTCTTTCAATTTATTTATTTTGCAGGTATTTCGCTCTATCTTCTTTCTATAGTCATGTTTCTTTTACATATTTCTCTAATGGTCTGCGGTAGCCCCAATCCCAGTCTACATGACAAACGTATTGAAATTTCGATTTATATGTAACATACTTTATTTTTTTTGTATATTTCAAAATTTCCGTAACATACTTAAATGTTTTTGTATATTTCAAATAAAACTGTTTTCTTATCTCCTTTTAAATTTATGTCTTGATACATTTTTATCTTTCAATAGTCTGTATGACAAGTGCATTTAAATTTTTATATGTAACACACTTTTATTTTTTTATATATTTCAAAATAAATGGTGCTCTACATGCCCCATGTTCCATGATATACATGTTTCACACAACATTTCCGTGATATACATTTCAAAATTTCTAGTCGTATGCAACAAACTTTTATTTTTTTACATATTTCAAATAAAACTGTTTTCTTATCTCCTTTTAAATTTATGTCTTCATATATTTTTATCTTTCACCAGTCTATATGGAAAATGCATTTAAATTTTCAAATTTTTTCTTCCACTATCAACAAATTTGTAGTTTGTTATATACTTTCAAAAAATAAATGGTGATCTACATGCCAAGCGTCATTTACTTATGCCCCATTTTCCATGATATACATGTTTCACACAACACTTCCATGATATACATTTTTCACTGAACACTTCCATCATTTACAATTCGACCCCATTTTCCACAATTTTCTTTCTAACCTTTTTGGCAGGGACTACGCTTCCACATAGCCTTGTTGAGGGATGTACTCTCAAACAAATCTATGTCATGTCTAAAAATAGTTAACAAATCAAAACTGAATTTGAAAACTAGTACCTCTTCATTTTTTAAAATATGTTTATGAATTTTTTTAATAAATATTTGAGAAAGAGACAATATACTTTTAAAAGCAAAATAAAAAATAAAAATTATAAAATCCAAAACATAAAATGTATACTTCATTACTTCATTACTTAAATATACTTTCTTTAATTATACTGAAGGTGTTTCTTTAAGGGGACAATTCTCTCCCTGCATTCATTGTCTATCACCTCCCACTTGCATCCCACCTCTTGACCTCTTTTAACATCGAATTACAAACTCACCATGCTCTTTTCACTCAACCATTGGTTATAGTGGACTTGTATAAATATTTCCTTTGAATTGCTAGCCTCTTTGTTTTCAGTCGATCCATAGGATGAAGTGCATGCGATCCTTTTGAATGACATATGTAGAAAGCATGATCCATTTAAGTATTCGGAGTTAGTTATGTAGCATGATCCCTATTAGTTGTTATGGATCTAATAATGCTCTTATATTTATGTTTCCATCCTAATGCAACATTTTTTTGTGCTATAAGTGTTGATACTAAGAGGGGGGTGAATCAATATCAAGTATAATTTAAAACCTTTTTCAACTTATACTTAAACCATTCAATTAAATCCAATGAGAAATGAACAATAGTATAATATTTACACCAATACACCAGAGTACACCATGCACAATATATGAGAAATAATCAATAGTTATTGTTCAAGGGAAGTGATGACTTCCATAGGTAGCTACAGTGTCCAAATGTAAAGGGAGGGATAAACCTCCAAGAGGAAGATATAATCCTCCAATATCAAGAGAGGTTTTAACTCTCCATCCTTGCCCCTTCCTTCCACCCAAGAATATATGAGAGATAATAAAACCTTACATTAAATCATCACCATCAACCAACCATCACATAGAACCTAATAATGCTTCATGAGAATTATTCAAATTATGCAATTATTCAATTCTTGGAATACTCTGATCCTTTACATAATATTACTCAATGTATTTTCTGAAACTTCTCCAAGTTTCACTCCTTGAATCCTCCCCAAAAGGAAGTTATAGAAAGAATGGTAGACCTTATTCAATTCTGGTTTATTCAGGAGACCGAACTTGTACAGAATGCCCCGCGCTCAATATTTAACATCCGATTCTGAAACTCACACAAACGAAATTAAATTCCATACTATTTCCATTTAAATTGGTTCCATGTCAATTGGATTCTCTATGAAGATGTTATGACTGTTTTACTCGAAACACCTGTTTATTGACTAGCTTCAGGACTGATCAAAAACCCTATCTTCCACAGAGTGTATCTCCATAATTATAATGAATAAAGAGATGAAACTTTTACCATGGGTACCTTGACATGTCATCTCAATACCATAGCAATTTCACCATCTGAATCATTCTAAAAAAAAGGTTATAGCGAAAATGGTAGGATGACCTGAAAATAACATACCTTACAACACATCACCAAAAGACTTCATCCTCCCTTGAAATTTGGCTTCTTTTCTTCTGATTTCCTCTGAAATTTGACTTGTGTGTATAATGAATGTATAATGATATGTATTTATACCATTTATTACACTTCCTTTTAACATCAGGGCCAACCTGACACTTTCTTATTTTGTAATTCTTTTCTTTAATTATCTTCAGGGCCTACATGTACTTCCTTCTTAAATTCACTTTGTCATCTTCAAAAATCCATTTCTCCTCAACCATGAGGATCCCTGGGACGTGACACATACCACTAGAAACAACATGATGTATACTATCCATCCATGGGTGTTGTATCTTTATGTGCATTGTCCTTCATGTCCAAATACCTTCATCAATATTGCGGTCCAAAACCAATGACTAGGGTTGACATCAATGAAAACAACCATTCTTCCAACAATCTCCCCCTTTTTCATTGATGGAAACACTCATGCTCCCCCTATCTTCATGATGCATCCACACCCACAGGCACGCCCGCTCAAAGGATCTTCTCTCTCCTCAGCCCGAAGGACACTGACCGGTCCTTCTATTTCCCTATCGGGAAATCTGCACCCACAATCTCTTCGCGCGGTTCCCCCTCTCTTTACTTATTGGGAAATTAGAACTCATGACTTCACGAGTCCAATGGTCGAGCACTACACTCACGTATCCCTGATTGCCAATAAAAGTCAATGTTGACCTCCTCCTTTACTTTGTTGGGATTTTCTCTATCGGGATCTCGGCACTCGCGGTGTCGAGCAAATCGGTTTCCCGACCCCCAAGTCCCGATGTTCCAAAAATCTGATGAATTCATAGCTTTGAATTTTCAACGGTCCCATCACCTCATCGGGATTTTGGACTTCGTGGGATTGCAAATCCTGATGTCAATGGTTTCAGGACTTTACTTTCCCCGAACTCCAATACGGTGTGCCACATGTCCTCCACTCTAGCCCTTGTGGCCCCACACTGATTTTGTAACCGTCGAGATATCGCGTATCACAATATTGCGATTCCAGATGCAATAATTTGGAGTTTCAACTCACGAAACCCCGATACACGATATACGTGTGGATCCAATGGCTCTGGTGGCCCTGATAAATGGCTCTGCCCCTCCTGAGCTTCGAACCTTTCCACACTCGCACTGTAACCTCCCTGTACCTCCGCAAGATCTGACGACTCAAGAGAGTTCATGATTTCTCCATGGAAGATATCGACCATCCGTTCTTCCTTATGCAACCCACGAAATGACTAAGTGTTCTTGCACAGAACTTCTCCACCTGCGTGCAAACTTGTGACTCTTCCTGCCAATCTTCAAGGCACAACTTATCTTCGCTGTTCTTCCACAAACTCAAAGGCCTATCCTTCTTGAGCTTTGTTACAAATTTTGAGCCTTAGAAATACTCCTTACACACATTCCTTGCAGCATAGAAAGAATCCTTGCGCACATACCTTGTGGCAATCCTTCAACATGTCTAAGTGTTGAAGTCTTCGACTCTGCGCACACCTGCAACAACAGTCTTTCAATTTTCACTCAGGTTCGCAACCCTGAACTTCACTCGGCCTGCGCACTCCTTGCACGGCTCTTGTACCCAATGCACTTTAAGTAAATGAGGACAAAAGATAACTATCTGAGACTTCTGTCAACGCACTCCTTGCGGATGTTTTCAACTGCACTCCTTGTAGGAAATCTCACATTCAGATAGAAAAACAATTGAACCTCATTCTCTCACTCTCTTAGACTTCAATATTAAACATGAAATCACATACACAGCCTATAAAAGAAAATTTATAGCTAAAAGAAAACATTCATGAGCATATCCGCAGAAATACATAGAGAATAAACACAAAACCATGAAATTGAATAAATTTCTTTCCATTAATCCAAATGCCTGTACATGAGTGTATTTACACAGTTCTCTGCATGTTTTTCTATGCTCAAATTGCTTCTGAATTATCATACAATAGACAGAGGAGGGTGTCTATATCCCGTTTCCCTCTTGCACTCTACAACTGTCAAATCTGGAATTAAAATCTACCTACTTTACATTAATTACTTTAAATGCCGTCTATCTACTATGGATGAGAGCGATCCGCTGAAGGTCCATTGACAATGTACAAGTGTGCTTCATTAAATGGTTACATTTAATATTTGCGAAACAATTCCAAAGTGATTTTCAAAATTTGTGCTGGCGCTCTCCAGCTGTCCAATTGCCTCCGTGCTGGCTCGCTTGACATGGGCGATGCTCCTGCATCATACTCCCTTGCTTGAAAATTTTCATGGGCTCCTGTCCATGAGCTCCTACACGATCTGTCCATGCTTCTGGATCTATGCTTCAGTCTCCCAACTGACATATTCCACTAGATGGTTCTTCCATTGGACCATATACTCAAAGTATTCCTTTCTTCTGGTCTTCTTGCCAACTCGTTTATCTAGTATCCGCTCCATCTGCGACTTTTCTGCAACTGGCATCTGCTTTCGCCACTGAACTTCTAGCTTCTCAATTTCTGCTCCTACTTCCTCAGCTTTATATGAATATAAGTCTGAGACATTGAATATCGGGGATATTCCTATTCCCTCCGGTAGTTCAATCTCGTATGCATTTGCCCCAAATTTCCTCAAGACCCTACATGGTCCGATTTTCTTCATTTTCAATTTATTGTATGTTCCTCTCGGGAACCTTTCCTTTCTTAAATGTGCCAAAATCAAGTCACCAACCTCAAATTTAAGTTGTCTCTTCCTCTGATCAACTCTTCGCTTATATTCGTGACTTGAATCTTGCAACCGCTCTTTCACTTTATTGTGGAGCTCCCTCATCGCCTCTGCGAATTCTTCAGCACTAGCACTCCTTGTTGCTATCTATTCTGAATCTCTTAGCTCAAAAATTCCCCTCGTCTGCATGCCATAAACAATCTGGAATGGACTCTTGCCTGTGCTTCTATTGACTGAGTCATTGTACGCAAACTCTGCCTGCGGCAATATATTGTCCCAACTGCTGTGGTGCTCTGTCACCAAGCTTCTCAGCAAGTCTCCCAGACTTCTGCTGACCACTTTTGTCTATCCATCCATCTGTGGATGATACGCTGAACTAAACAATAGGTTAGTTCCTAGCTTCTTCCATAAGGTCCTCCAGAAATTCCCTATGAATTTTGTATCCCTGTCCAAAACTATACTTCTCGGCAACCCATGAAGTCGAACGACCTCCTTGAAAAAAAGGTTTTCGATATGAGTCGCATCACTGGTCTTCTAGCATGGAATAAAGTGTTCCATATTAGAAAACCTATCCACTACCACAAAGATTGAATCAACACCTCTTTGTGTCCTCGACAACCCCAAAACAAAATCCATGCTAATCGCATCCCACGGTCTTTCTGGTATGGGTAATGGTTGATAGAACCCGACATTCTGCTTCCTGCCCTTCGAATGTTGGAAAATCCTAGACCTATCTACAAATATCTTGACATTTGCTTTCATTCCTGGCCAAAAATATGACTCAGTCAATTTCGTGAATGTCTTGTCATGGCCAAAGTGTCCTGCCAATCCACCATTGTGTTTCTCCTTCAACAGGTTCTCCCTCATGGAGCATTTCGGAATACACAGCTTATTGCCTCTGAATAAAAATCCTTCCTGGATCATGTACTCGCCCCACAAGCTTGTGTCTCTGAGAAATGGATTCTCAGCTGCCTCATACACTTCTCCAAAATCTAGATCTTCTGCGTACATGTCCCTGGGATCATCAAAACCTACCGTTTTGACTTGGAACTCCTGCAACAACAAACTTTTCCTGCTCAAAGCATCAACCACTTTGTTAGCAGTACTAGAAATATGTTTAATCACAAATGTGAAATTCTGCATATACTCTACCCATTTGACATGTCTCTGATTCAACTTCTCTTGTTGAGTCACAAACTGCAGTGTATGATTATCACTGTACAATACAAATTCCTTCAGAATCAAATAGTGCCTCCACTTTTTCAATGTCTGAATGATGGCATAAAATTCCTTATCATATGTGGAATTTTTTGACTTTGCTTCATTCATCTTCTCGCTGAAATACACAATCGGCCTGTCATCTTGACTCAAGACCGCTCCTATCGCAAATCCGCTTGCATCGTATTTTACCTGAAATGTCTTTTGGAAATCCGGCAACACCAAAACCGGTTGTTCCGTAATCTTCTTCGTCAGTAGATTGAAACTCTTCTTGGCCTCTTCAGTCCAGTGAAAAGACTTGTGCCTCTTCTTCACTATATCCATCATCTCTGCGCTAATCCCACTGAAATTTCTAATAAACTTTCGGTAGAAACTATCCAAACCATGAAAACTTCTCACCTCAAATATGTTCTTCGGTGATGGCCAATTCTTAATCACTTCTACCTTATCTGGATCCATCCTCAACTCATTTTCTGAAATAAAAAACCCCAAGTAAATGAGTTTTGTCTTCATGAATGAATATTTCTTCATGTTTATCAACAACTTCTCCTTCTTTAGCTTCCTCATCACTGTAGCCAAATGCTTCAAATGTTCGGCCTCCATTTTGCTAAAAATCAATATGTCATCCAGATATACAATGACGAATTTTCCGATGAACTCCTTCAGAACTTCATTCATCAACCTCATGAAGGTACTTGGTGCATTCGTTAAGCCAAACGACATAACAATCCATTCATACAAACCCTCGTTTGTCTTGAATGTTGTCTTCCATTCATCACCTTCCCTCATGTGAATCTGGTGATATCCACTCTTCAAATCAATCTTTGAAAAACAATTTTCTCCACTTAAACAGTCCATTAAATCATCCATCCTTGGCAATGGAAACCTGTACCTGATGTTTATCTTGTTGATCTCCCTTGAGTCAGTACACATCCTCCAGCCTCCATCTTTCTTCGGACTGAGCATTGTTGGAACAACACACGAACTCAAGATTTCTCTGACCAACCCTTTTTCAAACAAATCCTGGACCTGTATTTTTACCTCATCATTCTCTTGCGGCATCAACCTATACGTAGCTTTGTTTGGTAAACTGGCTCCTGGTATGAGATCGATATGATGACTCACACTTCTCATCGGTGGCAACGAATGAGGTAGTTCGTCCACTATGATGTCAGCGAACTCTTCCAGCAGTTCCTGAACCTCCTCTGACAAATCATCCACTCTTGTGCTGGTCAGAACAATCCTCGGTTTCATGATCACAAAGAATTGTGGATCTTCTTTCTTCTTCACCTTTGTAAGAAGTTCCTTCCCACTCATGAGAAGTACATTGTTTCTTACTTTCGATTGTACCTCCTTATCCTTTATTGGAAGCAACATGTGTTTCCTCCCATTCTTTTCTAAGGTGTATTTGTTCATCCTCCCATCATGAATCAAATTTATGCTATATTGCCATGGTCTACCCAACAATATATGACAAACATCCATAGGAATGACATCACATAAAATCTTATCATTATATCCACCTATCTTGAATTCAACCAAGCATTGGTTAGTAACAGTTACCTAGTGTCCCTTCTGTAGCCACGAAACTCTGTATGGGCTTGGATGATCAGTCATCTCCAGCTCCAGCTTCTCTACCATCTCTGTAGATACGAGATTATCCGTGCTACCACTGTCTACTATAACCTTGCATACCCTGTCCTTGGTCTTGCAAGCAGGCCTGAAAAGTCTAGTTCTTTGAGCTGAGTCCTCCACCTCCTTTTAGGGTGTTAAGAGAACCTTACACATCATCAATGACCTTCCACCTTTTGTGTCTTTAGCCTCAACATCTCGCCTCTGTGCCTCGGTGATGTGAGCTTCTCCAATGTCCTTCTTTTTCTTTGGACACTCGAATGACTTGTGCCCATTCTTTCCACATGTGAAGCATGTGATCACTCCACCTCTTCCTCCTCCTATACCTTTGGTACGAGGAAAAGTATTGTTGTCAGCATACTCTCCTCTCTGATCTTTATGCTGTCCTCTCTGTTCAACATGCTGGCCTTGCTGTGAACTTCCACCTCTCTCAGTTCTAGTCTGAGGCTTTTTCCAGTCATCCTTGGGTTTCTGGTATTTATCTTGGGCAACCGATTTGCCTTTGGGCTGACTCCTGCCTCGGCCTCGCTGACCTTTCTTACAGCTCAACTTCTCTTCATATTTCAAAGCCATTTGATAGGCATCCTCCACCTTTCAGATGGTAACCATGCTCATCTCATCCTGGATATTGTATCTCAGGCCATTCATATACCTGGAAAATTTCTCATCATCGCTCTCTCGATGACCTGCCTTGATGTTCAATCTGTAGAATTCTTCAGTGTATTCTTTCACTGTCATCAACTTATGTCTCAGGTTCTACATTCTCCTGAACAGAGTAATTTGATAGTCCCTCGGGATGAATTTTTCTTTCATCTTTGCGATCATCCTGTCCCAGGTCTTAATCTTCTGCTTTCCCTTGCAGCATCTGTCATCTTGTAGTTCATCCCACCACAATGCTGCATGTCCTTTCAAGCATGTGACAACATGCTTGAATTTCTTGTCTTCTTCAACATCTTTGTAGTCGAAGTAAGTATCCAGAGCTCTAATCCAATCCAGAATCTCCTCTTCATCCAAGTTTCCCTCGTAAACTGGAATGTCCATTTTCTCTCTCGCACCCATCCTGGCGATAGCTTTGATCAAACATTCGTTTGATGCATCTTCAGCTGCAACTTCTTCTTCTCATTCAGCCTCTATCTCACTTTTGGAATCACTGAGATCCGCAGCACCAACTGCGCGTCTTTGTGCTGTCTCCATGTCTTCAAGTCTAGCTCGGAGATCACGCATTTGTCTCTCCATGACTGGATCTGTTACCTGCCTGCCTCTTCTTCTCTGTATTTCCCTATCCTCTGGATCAGGTGATTGTATATCTCTCCTTGGTGGCATGGTGAATTTCCTCCTTCTCTGCTACAAAAAGCAAAGAACCTATCTGTGCTCTGATACCACTCTTGACGAAGCCACACCCACAAGAACGCTCACTCACAGGATCTTCTCTCTCCTCAGCTCGAAGGACACTGACCGGTCCTTCTATTTCCCTATCGGGAAATCTGCACCCACAATCTTTTCGCGCGGTTCCCCCTCTCTTTACTTATCGAGAAATTGGAACTCACGACTTCGTGAGTCCAATGGTCGAGCGCTACACTCACGGATCCCCGATTGTCGATACAAGTCAACGCTGACCTCCTCCTTTACTTTGTCGGTATTTTCTCTATCGAGATCTCGACACTCGCGGTGTCAAGCAACTCAGTTCCCTGAGTCCTGATGTGCCAAAACTCCAATGAATTCACAGCTTTGACTTTTCAACGGTCCCGTCACCTCGTCGGGATTTCAGACTTTGTGGG
>JASDQU010010959.1:232734-252078 GCA_032191745.1 Picea mariana | reverse complement strand
ATGGGGCTGAAAGGTATGGGAATGGGAGGAATGTTCACCTTCAGTCTTTGGAGGTGCTTTAAAGAAGGGGTCATCTATAGGGATCTTCAGTTTGGTGCAGAGTGATGCAAAGATAGATTCAATATGGGTGGTCAGTTCTTGTTTGATTTCCTCCATTAAGGACTGTGATGTAGGAGCATCGCTCACTCATCAAGTGAGCCAGCGCATGGAGCAGAAAAGACAGTTGGACAGCGCCTACAAATTTTGAAATGCTTTGGAAAGTTGTTGTGTCGCCCTTTAAATGAAGGCATTCATAAAGAAGCGTACTTGTAATGTAAAGAGGACCTTGAGCCTTTAAGCTCTCGTCCTTAGGTAGCTGAGGCATTTAATAGTTTTAATGCTATTAGATAGGACTTTAATTGTAGATTTGATAGCTTTAGAATTCGAGAGGGAAACAGGATATAGACACCCTCCTTTGTACATTGTAACATTATTCAGCATTATAATTGAAAAACAGGAGCAAGAAGAGAAGAGCAGAGAAGAGAATTGTTGAGAACCCCATGTACAGATTTGAATTAATAGAAAAGCTTTGATTCAATTTCATGGTTGTGTTATTCTCTGTGTGTTGTTGATGATTTGCTCATGGTTATTTGCTTCCTGTTATGCATTGGTTTTCATATGCTGTGTATGTGATTTCATAGTTGATGTGGAATCCGGATGAGTGAATGAGTTTTAATTGTTTCTCTAAGTGAGCCAGAGAATTCCTACAAGGAGTGCAGTTGAATTTGTCCACAAGGAGTGCAGTTGAATTTGTCCGCAAGGAGTGTGCGACTACAGGGTTTACTTGGAGATAGCTTTTGTTTCCATTCATCTCATAAGTGCAGGAATTGGCACCGGAGCCATACAAGGCATGCACAGGCTAGAAGTAGACTCAGGGTTGCGATTCTGAGCTAAGGGAGTGGAAGATTTCTGTTGCAGGAGTGCGAAGAATCGAGGAATATTCAACACTTAGTCGTGTTCAAGGATCTTCCGCAAGGAGTGCGTGCAACAAGTCTTCACAAAGACTTGTGAATCAAGAATATCCAGGAGGGATAGATGGTTGAAATCCCCTGGAGGGATTCCACGAAGACCCGATGACCATTAGATCTTGTGAAGCAGCAAGAAGGTTAAGGCGTGAACGTTCAAAGGTTCAAAGCCCAGTCAAAATTGGAGCCGTTGATATGGAGTCACAGGGACCGTCAGATCACGTGCAACATCGCATATCTGCATATCGCGAGTTGGAGCACTAATTTCCTAGAGCGAGAGTAGTGATATCACGAAGAGAAATACTTCGACAAGATCTGAGTCATTGATCGTGGGAGCACGTGTCAGAGAATCCAAATATCTCGGGGATTGGGGAATCGGGATTCTCGACGCCAAGGAACGCTTGCATCGCGGATTCGCGATCCGCGAAATCCCAAAGGTGATGTGGCAGTGTGGGACCACGGGATTGAGTGGAGTACAGGTGGCACTGTATCGGAGTTCGAGGGAAGGTAAGTCCTGAGGGCGGAATACCCAATTCCACACGTGTATCGGAGAATCGGCACATCGGGGTTCAGGGATTGTAAGTTCAAGTTGTTGACATCGCGGGTAGCGATTTCCCAATAGGGAAAACTCCGATAGAAAGGGGGGAAGAAAGTCATCGATTGACCCGTATCGGGATTCGGGGAATCGTAAGGCCAAAGGTGCACGACTACAGGATTCACGAAATCGCGAAGTCCGATTTCCCGATTGCGAAGGGAAGTCAGAAAAGGAGTTGTTGTGGGTGAAAAATTCCCGACAGGGAATTAGAAGAGAATTCACGCTCTTCGGGGCCGAGGTCAGAGAGGTCCTAGTGGAAGCGGGTGTGCGAGTGACGCATGCTGTGCCAGAGTGGTATCAGAGCTAGGACATCTTTGCTTTCTGAAGCAGAGATAGAAGAGAATTCACCATGCCGCCCAGAAGAGAAAGGAAGTCACCTGATCAAGAAGACAGGGATGCGCAAAGAAGGGGTAGGCCGGCAGGAAATCTAGAAATGGAGCGCCAAATGAGAGATCTCCGAGCAAGACTTGAGGAGATGGAGATGGCGCAGAGACGCGAAGCTGGCATAGGGGATCTTAGTGATTCCGAGGTTGAAGAGGAAGCTGGACACGCAGAAGAAGTCGTAGCAGAAGATGCATCAACCGAGCGATTGATCAAAGCCATTGCCAGAATGGGTGCAAAGGCGAAAATGGATATTCAAGTCTACGAGGGAAGCTTGGATGCAGAAGAGCTGTTGGATTGGATCCGAGCTCTTGACACCTACTTCAATTATGAGGAGATCGAAGAGGACAAGAAGGTCCAACATGCTGTCACCCGGTTGAAGGGACATGCAGCCTTATGGTGGGACGAGCTATAGGAAGATAGACGTTCCAAGGGAAAACATAAGATCAAGAGTTGGGATAGGATGATCACAAAAATGAAAGCAAAATTCATCCCTAGAGATTATCAGATCACACTGTTCAAGCGAATGCAGAACCTGAGACAGAAACTGATGATAGTCAAGGAATATACTGAAGAGTTATATCGATTGAACATCAGAGAAGGTCATCAGGAGAGTGATTATGAGAAGGTGGCAAAATACCTGAATGGTTTGAGATATGACATTTAAGATGAATTAAGCATGGTAACCATCAGAAAGGTTGAGGATTCTTACCAGATGGCTCTAAAAGCCGAAGAGAAGCTGAGCCAAAAGCAAGGACAGCGAGGGTGAGGAAGAAGTCAGCCCAGAGGCAAGGCAGTTGCCCAAGACAAATATCAAAAGCCCAAGGAGGAATGGCAGAAACCTCAGGGGAAGGTTGAGAAAGGTGGAACCTCACAGCGAGGACAGCCACAGGATGAACAGAGAAGACAACAGACTGATCAACGAGGAGATTATGCTGATGAAAATACTCTTCCTCGTACTAGAGGTTGAGGTAGAGGAAGAGGAGGAGTGATCACATGTTTTACATGTGGAAAGAATGGGCACAAATCATTTGAGTGTCCAGAGAAAAAGCAAGCCAGAGGAGAAGCTCACATCATAGAGGCGTGGAAGTGTGATGCTGAGAATGAAGATGCAGACAGTGGAAGATCGCTTGGAATGCATAAAGTTCTCTTAACACCCGAGAAGGAGGTGGAGAGCACAGCTCAGAGAAGCAGACTGTTCAGGACAGCATGCAAAGCCAAAGACAGGAAATGCAAGGTCATTGTGGATAGTGGGAGTATAGACAATCTCGTTTCAACCGAGATGGTGGAAAAATTGGAGCTGAAGACAACTGATCACCCGAGTCCATATAAAGTATCATGGCTACAGAAAGGACATCAGGTGAGTGTCACTAAACAATGCTTGGTTGAATTCAAAATAGGGGGCTATAATGATAAAATTCTGTGTGATGTTATTCCCATGGATGTATGTCATTTATTGTTGGAAAGACCATGGAAATATGATAGAAATGTTGTTCATGATGGGAGGATGAACACATACACCTTGGAGAAGGATGGAAGAACACACAGGTTTCTTCTGATAAAGGATAAAGAAGTGAAGCCGGAAGTGAGCAATACGATACTTCTCATGAGTGGGAAGGAACTTCTCAATGAGATGGAGAAGAAAGAAGATCCACAATTCTTTGTGGTTAGGAAACCGAGAATTGTCCTCACTAGCACAAAAGTGGATGACTTGCCAGATGAGATTCAGGAACTGCTAGGAGAGTTCGCTGATATCATTGTGGATGAACTACCTCATTCGTTGCCGCTGATGAGGAGTGTGAGTCATCACATTGACCTCATACCGGGACCAAGTTTTCCAAACAAAGCTGCGTACAGACTGATGTTGCAGGAGAAAGAGGAGGTCAAAAGGTAGGTACAGGATCTGCTGGACAAAGGATTGGTCAGAGAGAGTTTGAGTCCATGTGTCGTTCCAACGGTGCTTAGTCCGAAGAAGGATGGAGGCTGGAGGATGTGTACAGACTCCAGAGCGATCAATAAAATCACCATCAGGTATAGATTTCCACTGCCGAGAATGGATGATTTGATGGATTGCCTGAGTGGGGCAAATTACTTTTCAAAGATTGATCTCAAGAGCGGATATCACCAGATTCGCATGAGAGAAGGCGATGAATGGAAGACAACATTCAAGACAAACGAAGGTTTGTACGAATGGCTGGTCATGCCGTTTGGTTTAACAAACGCGCCGAGCACATTCATGAGACTGATGAATGAAGTCCTGAGGGAATTCATCGGGAAGTTTGTGGTCATATACTTGGACGACATACTGATTTTCAGTAAGACCAAGGATGAGCATTTGAATCACTTGTCTATTGTGATGAGAATACTGCAGCAGGAGAAGCTGTTGGTCAACATGAAGAAGTGTTCCTTCATGAAGACAGAGCCTATTTATTTGGGTTTTGTTATATTGGTGAATGAATTGAAGATGGATCCTGAGAAAGTGGAAGTGATCAAGAATTGGCCATCACCTAGAAATGTTTTTGAGGTGAGGAGTTTTCATGGTTTGGCTAGTTTCTATAGGAAATTCATTAGGAATTTTAGTGGAATTAGCTCCACGATGATGGACACAGTGAAGAAATGACATAAGACTTTTCATTGGACAATAGAGGCCGAAAGGAGCTTCAATCTGTTGAAGCGAAGGATCACAGAGAAACCAATTTTGGTGTTGCCTGATTTTCAGAAGACATTTCAGGTGAAATGTGATGCTAGTGGGTATGCCATAGGAGGGGTCTTGAGTCAGGATGACAGACTTGTCGCATATTTCAGCGAGAAGCTGGATGAAGCCAAGATGAAATACTCCACATATGATAAAGAGTTCTATGCCATCATACAGGCATTAAAGAAGTGGAGGCATTACTTGATACCCAAGGAATTTGTTCTGTACAACGATAATCATGCATTGTAGTTTGTGAGTCAACAGGAGAAGTTGAACCAGAAACATGCAAAATGGGTAGAGTACATGCAAAATTTCACGTTTGTGATTAAACACATTTCAGGAAATGCTAACAAAGTGGCTGATGCTTTGAGCAGGAAATGTTTGTTGTTGCAGGAGTTTAGAGTCAAGACGTTGGGTTTTGAAAATCTGAAGGACATGTACGCAGGAGATGCAGAGTTCGGAGAAGCGTATGAAGCAGCTGAGAACCCAGTTCTTAGGGATCGGAGTCCTTGGATAGACTACATGATCCAGGAAGGATTGTTGTTCAGGGGGCATTCCAAATTGCTCCATGAGGGAGAACTTGGTGAAAGAGAAGCACAATGGGGGCTTAGCAGGTCATTTTGGTCACAATAAAACATTCGTGAAGTTGAGAAAATCATATTTTTGTCCAGGCATGCGAGTATATGTCAAGAGGCTGGTTGACAGGTGTCGAATTTGTCAACACTCGAAGGGCCGAAAGCAGAACACAGGTTTTTATCAGCCATTGCCCATACCCGAGAGGCCATGGGAGGCGATCAGTATGGATTTTGTATTGGGTTTGTCGAGGACGCAGAGAGGAGTGGATTCTATATTTGTGGTGGTAGACAGGTTTTCGAAGATGGCACATTTTATTCCGTGTCAGAAGACTAGCGATGCGACGCACATCGCAAACTTGTTTTTCAAAGAAATCGTTAGATTGCATGGATTTCCGAGAAGCATAGTCTCGGACAGGGATACAAAATTCATAGGTCATTTTTGGAGGACGCTATGGAAGAAGCTAGGAAAAAACTTAGCATTTAGTTCAGCTTACCATCCACAGACAGATGGGTAGACCGAGGTGGTCAACAGAAGTCTTGGAGACTTGCCGAGGAGCTTGGTGATAGAACACCATAGCAGCCGGAACAACATTTTGCCACAGGAAGAGTTTGCATACAACGATTCGGTGAATCGGAGTACAGGCAAGAGTCCATTTCAGATTATGTATGGAACACAACCGAGGGGAGTTTCTAAACTCAAAGAGTCAGAACAGAGTGCGACTAGCAGCGCGAGCGCAGTAGAGTTCGCTGAAGCGATGGAGGAACTTCACATGAAGGTGAAGCAGCGACTGCAGGACTCAAATCAAGAGTACAAGTGCATATCAGATCAGCATCGGAGACAGCTTCAGTTTGAAGTTGGTGATCTTGTTCTGACACATCTGAGGAAAGAAAGGTTCCCAAGGGGAACATATAACAAGCTCAAGATGAAGAAAACTGGGCCATGTAAAGTCCTGAAGAAATTCAGGGAGAACGCTTACGAGATTGAGTTGCCGGATGGCATCGGGATATCTCCGATATTCAATATCTCATATTTATACCCATACAGGGCTGGAGAAGCAGAGGCTGGAACTGAGGAACCGGTGATTCAATGGAAAAAACAATTGCCAGTTGCAGAAAATCCGTAGATGGAGTGCATACTGGACAAGCGAGTGGGAAAGAAGACCAGGCGAAAGCAGTATTTTGAGTACCTGGTGAAATGGAAGAACCACCCAGTGGAAGATGCTAGCTGGGAGACTGAGGCAGTTATACAGAAGCATGGAAAGACCGTGCAAGAGCCATGAATATTTTCAAGCCGAGGAGTATGATGCAGAAGCATCGCTCACTCATCAAGCGAGCCAACGCATGGAGCAGAAAAGACAGCTAGACAGCACCTACAAATTTTGAAATGCTTTGGAAAGTTGTTGCGCCACCCTTTAAATGAAGGCATTCATAAAGAAGCACACTTGTAATGTAAAGAGGACCTTGAGCCTTTAAGCTCTCATCCTTAGGTAGCTGAGGCATTTAATAGTTTTAATGCTGTTACATAGGACTTTAATTGTAGATTTGATAGCTTTAGAATTCGAGATGGAAACGGGATATAGACACCCTCCTTTGTACATTGTAACATTATTCAGCATTATAATTGAAAAACAGGAGCAAGAAGAGAAGAGCAGAGCAGAGAATTGTTGAGAACCCCATGTACAGATTTGAATTAATAGAAAAGCTTTGATTCAATTTCATGGTTGTGTTATTCTCTGTGTGTTGTTGATGATTTTCTCATGGTTATTTACTTCTTGTTATGCATTGGTTTTCATATGCTGTGTATGTGATTTCATAGTTGATATGGAATCCGGATGAGTGAATGAGTTTTAATTGTTTCTCTAAGTGAGCGAGAGAATTCCTGCAAGGAGTGCAGTTGAATTTGTCCGCAAGGAGTGCGCGACTACAGGGTTTACTTGAAGATATCATTTGTTTCCATTCATCTCAAAAGTGCAGGAATTGGCACCGGATCCATGCAAGGCATGCACAGGCTAGAAGTAGACTCAGGGTTGCGATTCTGAGCTAAGGGAGTGGAAGATTTCTGCTGCAGGAGTGCGCAGAATCGAGGAAGCTTCAACACTTAGTCGTGTTCGAGGATCTGCCGCAAGGAGTGCATGCAACAAGTCTTCACAAAGACTTGTGAATCAAGAATATCTAGGAGGGATAGATGGTTGAAATCCCCTAGAGGGATTCCATGAAGACCCGAGGACCGTTAGATCTTGCGAAGTAGCAAGAAGGTTAAGGCATGAACGTTCAAAGGTTCAAAGCCCAAGCGGAATTGGAGCCGTTGATCTGGAGTCACAGGGACCGTCAGATCACGTGCAACATCGCATATCGGCATATTGCGAGTTGGAGCACCAATTACCCGGAGCGAGAGTAGCGATATCGCGAAGAGCGATACTCCGACAAGATCTGAGCTGTTGATCGTGGGAGCACGTGTCAGAGAATCCAAATACCTCGGGGATCGGGGAATCGAGATTCTCGACGTCGAGGAACGCTTGCATCACGGATTCGCGATCCACGAAATCCTGAAGGTGATGTGGTAGTGTGGGACCACAAGATTGAGTGGAGTATAGGTGGCGCTATATCGAAGTTCGAGGGAAGGTAAGTCCTGAGGGTGGAAGACCCAAGTCCACACGTGTATCGAAGAATTGACACATCAGGGTTTGGGGATTGTAAGTTCAAGTTGTTGACATCGTGGGTAGCGATTTCCCGATAGGGAAAACTCCAATAGAAAGGGGGGAAGAAAGTCAGCGATTGACCTGTATCAGGATTCGGGGAATCGTAAGGCCAAAGGTGCATGACTACAGGATTCGCAAAATCGTGAAGTCCGATTTCCTGATTGCGAAGGGAAGTCAGAAAAGGAGTTGCTGTGGGTGAAGAATTCCCGACAGGGAATTAGAATAGCATTCACTCTCTTCGGGGCCGAGGTCAGAGAGTTCCTGGTGGAAGCGGGCGTGTGGGTGACGTGTGCTGTGCCAGACTGCATGGTTGGTTTTATGGTTGTATTGATGGATGAATTGATGGAGGCAATAATAGCACTGAGTTGTTTCACTTCTTTTTGGGTCACAAGGAAACTAGATTGCAAGGTGTTGAAGCAAGCTTCCAGATCTTGGCTACAGGTATGGGCCATGAGGATGGGTGAACTAAAAAGGGGTAGGAGGGGTAAATGTTTTTTCTAAAAAATGATTTGGATGAATATGATAAGGGGGAAGAGATGAATCCAATGGAATAGGTCTCAAATAATGGTGAAAAAATTTTCAGACTTGTTTTTTTTTTTTACACCTGCAGAGTTATACTCTAGTCTAAAGAACACTACAATGATGAAATCCCAAATTCTTAACCAAAAAGAAATGTGTATTTAATTGGCAACCCAAACACAGTTGCATGGCAATATATCTTGTCTGTTTTAATTTGTTTATGTTTCTGTCCCCCAAGGGTTAGGTATTCAAGGGTTCTACATACAAGGGTTTTCCCTGTGCTATAGCTCTTTGATATACATGCAGGGTCCAACAGTAGTACTTGGCCCAATATCTTAGGGCACTAATTAAGGAGGATAGATCATACCCTTAGTCGTACTACCTGACTACCCAGGTACTAGAGAGTATCTTCCCAAGTGTTGTTCTTGGTGAAACTATAGAAGTCCAACGGTTGATAGGTTTATCTAAAGAGGGATTCAAGAAATCTAGGCTGATCTGTACACAGGTGTTTTCTGATGTGATACCACTCGAAGGGGTACCAACAGGGGTTACAAGGGTGGCCAACAAATGTGCACTTAAGAACCACTTGTATTTCTTGCGTGTATGAATCCCTCAACCATAGGTTTATGCGCGTAACGACATATCTCTATGGCTTAAAGACGCTGGAATACATCTCTACCCTAAAAACAAATTCCCACAATTTCTACCAAGGAAAGTGCTCTGATACCACTTGCAAGATACCAAATATAAAAAGTATGCAGAACAGAAATAAAATGCTAGAAATGGCATAATAACAGTAATATAACCAGCATAATCTCCACAATAACACATAAATGATATAAGAACAACAACATAAATAACACTTTCATTCAGAAAGCAATGTTCATGGGCCTCTTCGAAGGGGCAACCTCCAGTCAAGTAGCACTCTGTTACAATAATATCCAAGATAGGGTTTTCATACCCTCGACCCTTATTTATACTAAATATGTCTATCAAGAGAAGCATCTAGAGGAAGATCCTTCTAGAAGCAGAAGCTTCTATTAGGTCTTATTACATCTGCCTTATTCTATTTTATTGAAAGGCCTTATTAATATTGACCTTTATTACATATAAATATATTGATCTACCTATGTGCGGGTTAGGACCCTAACAAGGAAAGACCTTGTCAGGGAAAGCTAACCTTTTAGAAACAAAGGAGGAGAACAGTCAGAAGAAGAGAGAACAGTGATAGGGGGAGTCATCCAGTTATGACAAGAAAATTTTGATGAAGGAGTCCCAGTGCGAGAGGTGAGAAATACTAAGTATTCTACAGAGGATACAATGGAAGCTGAAGATGAACAGGTCCTAGAATTATAAGGAGAAGACTCTGGTTTAGATACAAATATTTCGTAGGACTCAAATAAGAGAGTCCATCCTGTTAGGGGGAGTTTGTGTTGGTTGAATACTTGATACCTCCTAAACATACTACAACAGCTTAGGGGGAGAATTTTTCTTTGACATTGACGTCAAAGGGGGAGAAAAGGAGTGGTCCGGACTGGATGCTACAGTTGGAGGTCCAAACAGAATAGCGTATCTATTCAGCGTTTCCATCAATGCCAAAGGGGGAGATTGTTGGAATGTTTACAGGTAGAGCATGCTTGTCATTGATGGTAAGAACAACATCAACGATGGCATGTATACAGGCAAGAACAACAACAATGATAGCATGCTTACAAGAAGAGTGTGTTTGTCATTCATGGCAAGATCAGAGTGTGCATCGATGGCAAAACAGGAACAACATAAGCTTAGGAGGATTAGCGCAGAGTTGCACGCAATGCATAGGTGTGTGCCAGGGTCGAGGTTAACTCATTGAAAAATCTCAAGAGAGATAACATACTTAATATATTAGATAGATCAAAGGTTGAGGCATTTGACACTTAGAAATTCTTCCAAGTCAGGAGGATGCGTAAGCTCGGGAGGAGAAGTGACAGTGATCGTTGGATCCCATTCAGAATTCCCGATGACCATTAGATCTGAATTCAGATAGGATGAGCACACATATGGAGGACAAATCTCAGGCATTAGATCTGAGCATGGGTTCTGACCATCGTTGGATCCATGAGAACTTGCACGTTCTTTAAAGTGCAAGGTGAAACAGGCTTACAAAATCCTGAAAGCAAGAGGACCATCCATCTTTGGGCAGGACACGTAGTCACAGATCAACATTTTGTTGACTGAAAGGTCAAAGGAAGGAAGTTGTCTAACCTTCCAACTCGCGATATGTGAAATCATGATAAGATTTGGGCCATCAGATCTAGAGTAATTATGAAGGACCAAAAACCATTAGATCTGGTGAATCTGCAAGGCGGATCAGACCAAGAGTCATCCAACTCTCCAAACCTATGAAGGAATCCTGGCCATCCATCGAGTTCATTCGTGGATCATTGGATCCGAAGGACACATGTCAAAATATCGTCATTTCTCTGACTGAAAAGTCAAAGGCATGAGGTGCTCTATCATTCCAACTCACGAAATGAGAAATGGTGAAATGATTGGAGCCATCGGATCGAGGAGAAATATGGACCATCGTTCCAAGAAGGACACATGGTGAAATCGCAAAAATATCTGGACCATTAGTTTCATAGGACACGTGGTGAAATATCGTCATTTCAATGACTGGAAAGTCAAAGGCATGAAGTGATCTAACCTTCCAACTCGCGATATGCGAAATCGCGATATGATCTGAGCTGTTGGATCAAGGAAGAATCTGGGTCATCAAATCCAAGAGGTAGATCATGATAGACCACGTCATCAAGGATAGGTGGCATCCTACGTCAGCAAGGACACGTGGCACAATCATACAAGGACAAGTGTCAAGTCGATTCAACAATTTAGGCCACTGAAAATCACAATTCTGAGTGACACATGGCAGCCACTCAGGTCACGACATGTCATCGGGTGATGTCATTTCAGGAGTTTATTTTTTGGATTTTTAGCATCAACTCTCCCCCAAATTTCTGAAAGCTGAAGTTGCAGGGAGGAGGATAGCCATTGGATCAACGAGAAATGTGGATCGTTGATATGAAGAGCAAATCACTCAAATGATTAGCGAGTGGTCATAGGTTGTGGTCACATCATCGAGAGTTGGATGAAGGCACTAACAACTAAGCTCCATTTGAGAGATCATGATATGGAGAGTCGTGAATTCTCACCTCAATATTGTCAAAATCATGAAACAGGAAACAATGATTCAATCTGAGTCATTGATCAAGACAAAACGTGAACTGTTGATCTAGCTCCATTTCGTAGTTTCGGTGATCGCAACTTGGATTTTCAAGACCCTTCATCATAGGAATTCCGATATGCGAAATTACAATAAGGTCTGGCCCCTGGTCATAACTTATGGTCACATTGCTGAAGGCTTAAGGGAGGAGCTAGCACTAAGCTAAGCCCCATTTCGGAGATCGGGACTTGGAGAGTCGAGATGCCTCGCAACAGGAATTCGCGATATGCGAAATCACATAATACCTTTTGAACAAGACCTTGGTCATGGTCGATGGTCAAATGAAAGGAAGTGGCTTAGCCAGAAGAGCTAGCACACACTGTGAAGTTTTTCTCAGAAAGGTAAAAGGCGTGAAAGGATGAGCTCACGCAAGTTATTTTTCTCCAGTGTAACTGCTAGAGACCATTGATGGTTTTGGCCTATCAATTGGAGAAGCTGTAGAGTGATCGCCAGAGGAGATGAAGAGTCCTGAGGTAACTGCCAAAGGAATGAGGACTGCTCATAGAGGCGATTGACAGATGGAAAAGGGTTGTAGCCTATAACTGTGACAAAGAGGATGAGCTCAACTATGACAAAGAAGATGAAGAGTCTCGACTGATAGAGAGGCTAAGGAATCTTAGAATAAAGCACAGTGATGATGAAGGCATGAGCATAACCACAAGGGAAGATGAAGAGTTGTTGTGATGATCAGGACAGGTGTTGGCATGATGTGTGATGCAGAGTAGACAAAAGATGCAGTGCTCTAGGAGAGCCTTTTGGGTATTCGGGGAGAAGCCGGTTGTGCAGAGGACGAGAAGGGTATATATGTGGCATAGTGCATAGAGTACAAAAAGTTGTTGAGAGTGATTCGGGCATGTAGAAGGAGGTAGGGTGCAACAACTGAAATGCATAGAAGAGGAATGGTGCATAGAAGGGACATGGCGCACAGAGCATAAAATGCAGAAGAACATAAAGCATGAGGAATGTGTGTAGGAAGACACTGATGCAGACAGAGAAGAGCAGTGTAGCAGAATAGTGATGAGACCAGTAAGCGATTGATAAATATTGTATCACTATGATAAATTTATTGTGACGCAGGTGCACCCTCACTGGCACGTCCACTTCAACAGGATCTTCTTTCGTTCACGGCCCGAAGAACTCCAAGGTTCCTCTGATTCCCTATCAGGAATTTTCCTTACCCACAACACTCTCCAATTGATCTCCCTTAATGATCGGGAAATAAGAACTCGCAGCTTCAGAAGTTCACTGTCTATATCTGGGCTCTCAAAACCCTGAGACCCGATAGCCAGTCACCGTTGACTTCTTCCCGTACCTATCGGGACTTCTCCTCTATCGCAACTTCGCAACTCACGATGTCATGCACTTTGAATTGCCAACTCCCGATACCTGATGCACCGAATTTTCAACGCGCACGTGTGAATTAACCTTTCCACACCCCGTCACTTCAATCGGGATTTGGGAATTTGCGGGATCACAATTCCTAATGCCAAAGGATTCGGGACTTACCTTTTCCCGATCCCTGATACTATGCCACCTGTCCTCCACTATCTCCTGCTATGGCCCACAAGACTCTCCTATCGGGATATCGTGGATCACGATTCCAAGTTGCAAGACTTTATTACCTTCAAAATCCCTGATATGCCGAACTCTGACTCCTCGAAATCTCCTGACATGCATCCCCACTGATGGATGGTTCTAGGCTTGTCGGGATATCATGGATCGCGATATTGCAATACTTGTTGCACAAATTGGGGCTTCGACCTGTGAATCCCCGATATGCGACGTCACGTGTAGATCTGATGGTCCCTATGACTCGGGATCGAAGGCTCTGCCCCTCCTGAGCTTCGAACCTCTTCTTCACTTACACTGTGTTGGGGTCCTATAATTATAGGCGAATCGATTCTTCGACTGCTGATTTGGCGTTTCTCCCATGATGAAAAAGTATGGCTTGGTTGATTCTGTTTCCTCCCTCCATCCTTTTTCACTCGATCCCCCATCACCCTGCTGCATCCTTCATCCGCTGTGCCTTCACTCCCTTGTCTTTTCAACCCGTTGAGTACGCCTTACCCACCTTCCATCCCCAAATAAATGGACTTAGGATAAACAAAAATAGCAATAAAGTTAGTATAGTTAGGATAGGTTAAACTAATAAATAAATAACTATTTAATAATTAATTAATTAATTATTAATTAAGTTAGTAATTAGGTTAGTAACTAAGTTAGTTTTTGGATTAAAATAAAACATTAATAAAACAACACAAAACCTATATTAAAAATATAAAAACAAATCATAAAAAATTTAAAATTTAAAATAAAAACATGTAATAATTTATAAAACATATATATTAAAACATTAAATAAACATATAAAATAAATACATAATAAAACATATATATTAAAACATTAGATAAATTAAATAACATAAAATATAAAACAAAATATTAAAAAACATATAAAATACAAAACAAATTAAATATTCAAAAACAAAACATAACACAAAAGCCTGAACAATGTAATATAACATATAATATTTAAAAAACAAAACAAAAAATAAAAAACAACATAACAATATATAATCCTAAGTCTACCCATCCCCACCTACCTCACGTCACTCCCACCTACCCCACCTCACACTCCACTCACCCCCCATACGTCACCCTCCACTCACCTTACCACCCAAATTCCCACCCACATTTTACAACGCGCCCCCATCCACTATAACAATCAAATAAATCAACGCACCACATTTTTTCCGGACCCCCCCTCACCATCCGAGTTTTAATGAGAGGGGGGGGTTCGGAATCCATATTAAACTTCATACATATCAATTTAATCATGCATCACTTCAAAACAAATCCATGGCCAATAAAAATTCTGGACCCCCCCTCACCATCCGAAATTTAATGAGAGGGGGGGGTCCAGAATTTTGCTTTTCACGAAAAAACCACCTTTGCCTTTGTCTTGCCATTTTTGCTTGTTATACCATGTCCTCTTTCAGATCAGTTTCTGGGAAAACGGAGATGGATTTTGAAAATCCGAGAGATTTTTTTGCTCGGCACAGGCTGAAGAAAAAAAACCTCTCTCAGTTTTTTCAGCGGAGTTACGAGCAGGGAGAATCGAAGACATCTTCGAGGCCTATTTTTCCAGATTTTCAATTTTCCGTTTCAGTCCCGATCTTGCAGGAGTTGTTACGGCCATCTGGGGACGAATTTAGTGAAACCGAAGGAGGTTTTTGTCCATCACATGCCCATATACAATAACCTCTTTCCGTTTTCACCCAGGTGTCATCATTGAAGAGAAAATCACGTCTTATCGGACCCCTTTTTCGCAGAAAACGGGTCCGTCTTTCATGGCAGAAAGCTCCAAATTTTGTGGGAGTGGTGGCTATTTTTGGCCGAGGCAGTTAAACCGACTGCTGAAACTTATTGGGATGATCTATCTTATTTATTCAGATGATTTAATGTAAAATGGTTAGACCTGTGAGGTTCCTGGAGCATGGGCTGTGTATGACCAGAGAATATTTTTTGTAATATTTAGATGATCAATCAGCAATGAGCATGTTTTCTTTTACAGGATTCCTGTGTGGTGAAACTGTTGGTGTTTTTCTCTATTTAATGTTTTTCTTGTGATCATTATGCTTGTCTTCAGTTCTTATTATCAGAAGGAAAGTAATAGAAGCAGAATTTATCAGCAGATACTCTGCCTCTGAGCTTTTGATGAACTTTATGTTTTCTACTAAAGCTTAGTTCAGGAATTCTTAGCTACTCCTGTGCCTGGCTTTTACCTCACCTATTTCTTCCTCAAATCAAAACCATCCATACTTAATTCGATCCAATATTTCCACTACCTTTCCCTATGAAAGAACTTTGTCCAAAGCTGAGAGTGAATCTCCTTGTTTAAAGATCAGACCCCATTTGCCCAATGGCCCTCCTTGTTGTTCCAAATCAACCATTTAAAAACCCCAACCCATGTTCTTCATAACTAGCCTAATACCTCTTCAAGCAAAGGTATANGTCTGATATACCTTTGCTTGAAGAGGTATATCAGACAGAGAGATTCCTCTCTAAGTCTTGGAGGGCTAGATCCAAGACTCGAAGTGGTTTTGATGTTGCCTCTATGACTACCTCACATCCTTGGGCAAATTACAGAGTGCTAACAAAATGGCGAATCCACTGGGGACAGTTTCTCAATAGTACATTTCAAAGCTCCAGATTTGATCACTGATGGTGGACAGTGACCAGACACCAGAAAGGCTAAAATCATTCACCTGGTGACTCCAATCAGCTCCAGACAGTGCCAACTCAAAGACTCCACTGGAGGAAGAACCTAAAGCATGGCCAAGCAACCTAGAAAGACCAGGTACTCAAGCTCAAATTGCATTCAAGACATCTTTGGTTTTATCTACAATTATGTCTTGTATTTTTCTAAGCCCGATCAAAAGTATATTGTTGAAGATTACTTTGACCATCAGTCAATTGATGAGTCGCAAGAGATCATACCCCCAGTTTTAGATTATGTACATGCTCATACACCTGTGCATATCCCAGATGCACCTGTAGAAACCCTAGTGAGACATAAGCCTCCTACTTTGTCTCCTACTCTTGCTAAACCTCTAGATGGTTGTAAGCCCCTTGCTTCATCTCCTGTGCTTGCAAAAGTCTCAGAATGATACCAGCCTCTAGATTTGCCTCCCATTCTCCATGACCTCCCTATCAATTACATCAATCATCTGCCTAGGTTTGATGGAGAAAATGGGAAGATCACTGCTGAAAAGCATATTCAAAACCTTGAGGATTTCCTTGACCTTTATGAGGTTGAAGATGATGATGTCTCTATCAGGATGTTTTCCCTGTCCTTGGAGGTAAAGTTAAAGATTGGTTTAAGAACCTTCCAGCTGCTAGCATCAGAAATTTTAATCAATTTATGCAAGTTTTCCTAGATAGATGGGTGGTCTTGAGAAATGTTTTCCTCCTCCTAGAAGAGTATGAAAAATTGAAAAGAAAGCCAGGGGAGACAGTACAACAGTTCTCAACTAGATTCAATGATGTGTATCATTCCATACCTGTGGATGTAAGGCTGCCTCCTGGTTTGGCTAAATTGCATTTCCCAAAAGCTTTTGATCCTGAAATGGCATTCCAATTAAGAGAAAGAAACACAACAATCCTTGAAGAAATGCAGAATATTGCAGTTGATGTGGAGACCAACTTGCTGATCAAGAGGTCAAAATTAAAGGACAAAGCAATGGAGTATCTGAAGTCATCAGAAGCTAAACTGGAGACTTTGGTCAGTGTCGTGGAGGAGATGATGCAGAGGATCAATAGGAAAGATGAGCTTGCTGTCCAAAGACACCATGTTCCACTAATCTCAGAGAAAGAAAAGGTCATTGTTTCCAAACGTTTTGCTGCTCATCCTGGGTACCATGGTTTGGCTAATGATTCTTTCATGTATTCCATTCACCATACAGTCGAAGATGAAGTTCAAAATCAGAGAGTGGTGGAAGATTCTCCTGACCTGATATGCATGTTCAATGGCATTTCATCAATGGATGTTTTTCCCAAGTGTGACCAGTATGATGATGATCAGGAGGCTGGAAAAGAGGTTGACTGTTCAGAGAAACCAACAACATGTTGTTGGTAGGAAGAAGATCATTTACAGTTTAGATGTGACAATCAGCCCTTGCACAACAGTCATGACAGCGATGAGGAAGAGACAAAAAATCTCAGAGTAAGTGAAGACACTTTGCCTTTGTGTTTCTCATCTTTTCAATTTCTGAAAAGAAAATCTAGGTCAATTGTAAATAGTGAAGACAAAAATTCCTCTAATCAATCAATTGATGATGCCATTAAAGATATGGAGGCTGTTCTAAACCCAGAATCATAGCCCTTGACCTACATTGATTTCCAAATTCTTGATGAAAGCTCATAGCCGGAGACAAATTATGAGTTAATCCAAAAGAACTCTATACCATTGTGCTTTAAATCATTTCAAGTTTTGAAGGAGACTCCTGGACAAGTGTTGAAGGATAAATACATAAAAGGTTAGAGAATTTCATTTGAGTCAATGCAGCAGTCTGGTTAGTCTTTTCAGGATCCAATAGCTAATCGGTTGGATGGCCTATGTGGTCAAAATCATTCCCCATCCTCCAGCTATGGGATAAAACACTGCTATGATATGGATATGTTAAGACAGTCAGCTACAGAGGCGTGTTCAGTAGAGGCATCATTTCACAAACCATCAGAGCATCCACATTCATATAAAGAAGTGTTGAAAGACACAGAATGCATAGCTGAAAAATCGAGTCTTGATGCTGAGTCGTTTAAAGTTGAAAATCAAAAGATAGGCCAAACCTATATTGATCATGTAGCTACCTATATGGAGAATTTTTTTAATACAGGATATTTTTTTGCTGTCGATGTTTTTCCTATTGTTTGGGTTGATCAAATCTTATGCAAGGGAAAGAAGGGTGGGAATTACTCTCAAGCACGAGTAATAGACTTATTTCTGAGTTTCATCACAGACAGTGAAAGAACAGAGCCACTAAATCAACTGCTGGATTGGCTCCATTGGAATTTTTCCATTACCTAGTTGAGAAATGATTGTAGTAGGGTAGGTAGAAAAAAATGAATAAGCTCAACATTCCGAGCATCTCTTTTTCAACAATGTTTAGCTTAATTTGGTTTCAGTTGCAAGATCAAAATAGGTACAGGTTACAGAATAAGATTTTGGGATCAGCGCAATGGATAAAACTCTGGTCTTCATGCTTAGAAGTCTATGGTTCTTGACACCTCCTGAAAGAAGCTGCCATCCCCAGGTGGATCCTATGTTGGGGTCCTATAATTATAGGTGAATCGATTCTTCGACTGTTGATTTGGCGTTTCTCCCGTGATGACAAAGTATGGCTTGGTTGATTCCATTTCCTCCCTCCATCCTTTTTCACTCAATCCCCCATCACCCTGTTGCATCCTTCATCCGCTGCGCCTTCACTCCCTTGTCTTTTCAACCCGTTGAGTACACCTTACCCGCCTTCCATCCCCGAATAAATGGACTTAGGATAAACAAAAATAGCAATAAAGTTAGTATAGTTAGGATAGGTTAAACTAATAAATAAATAACTATTTAATAATTAATTAATTATTAATTAATTAATTATTAATTAAGTTAGTAACTAGGTTAGTAACTAAGTTAGTTTTTGGATTAAAATAAAACATTAATAAAACAACACAAAACCTATATTAAAAATATAAAAACAAATCATAAAAAATTTAAAAGTTAAATTAAAAACATGTAATAATTTATAAAACATATATATTAAAACATTAAATAAATATATAAAATAAATACATAATAAAACATATATATTAAAACATTAAATAAATTAAATAACATAAAATATAAAACAAAATATTAAAAAACATATAAAATACAAAACAAATTAAATATTCAAAAACAAAACATAACACAAAAGCCTGAACAATGTAATATAACATATAATATTTAAAAAACAAAACAAAAAATAAAAAACAACATAACAATATATAATCCTAAGTCTACCCATCCCCACCTACCTCACGTCACTCCCACCTACCCCACCTCACACTCCACTCACCCCCCATA
>JASDQU010010959.1:219454-232714 GCA_032191745.1 Picea mariana | reverse complement strand
TAGGTTAGTAACTAAGTTAGTTTTTGGATTAAAATAAAACATTAATAAAACAACACAAAACCTATATTAAAAATATAAAAACAAATCATAAAAAATTTAAAAGTTAAATTAAAAACATGTAATAATTTATAAAACATATATATTAAAACATTAAATAAATATATAAAATAAATACATAATAAAACATATATATTAAAACATTAAATAAATTAAATAACATAAAATATAAAACAAAATATTAAAAAACATATAAAATACAAAACAAATTAAATATTCAAAAACAAAACATAACACAAAAGCCTGAACAATGTAATATAACATATAATATTTAAAAAACAAAACAAAAAATAAAAAACAACATAACAATATATAATCCTAAGTCTACCCATCCCCACCTACCTCACGTCACTCCCACCTACCCCACCTCACACTCCACTCACCCCCCATATGTCACTCTCCACTCACCTTACCACCCAAACTCCCACCCACATTTTACAATCCGCCCCCATCCACTATAACAAACAAATAAATCAACGCACCACATTTTTTCCGGACCCCCCCTCACCATCCGATTTTTAACAAGAGGGGGGGGTCCAGAATCCATATTAAACTTCATACATGTCAATTTAATCATGCATCACTTAAAAATAAATCCATGGCCAATAAAAATTTTGGACCCCCCCTCACCATCCGAAATTTAATGAGAGGGGGGGATCCAGAATTTTGCGTTTCACAAAAAAACCACCTTTGCTTTTGTCTTGCCATTTTTGCCTGTTATACCACGTCCTCTTTCAGATCAGTTTCTGGGAAAACGGAGACGGATTTTGAAAATATGAGAGAGTTTTTTTTCTCAGAATGGGCTGAAGAACAAAAACCTCTCTCAGTTTTTTCAGCGGAGTTACGAGCTGGGAGAATCGAAGACATCTTCGAGGCCTATTTTTCCAGATTTTCAATTTTCCGTTTCAGTCCCGATCTTGTAGGAGCTGTTACGACCATCTGGGGACAAATTTGGCGAAACCAAAGGAGGTTTTTATCCATCACATGCCCATCTACAATAACCTCTTTCCGTTTTCACCCAGATGTCATCATTGAAGAGAAAATCACATCTTCTCGGATCCCTTTTTCGCAGAAAACTGGTCAGTCTTTCATGGCAGAAAGCTCCAAATTTTGTGGGAGTGGTGGCTATTTTTGGCCGAGGCAGTTAAACCGACTGGAAAAAATTATTGGGATGATCTATATTATTTATTCAGATGATTTTAATGTAAAATGGTTTGACCTGTGAGGTTCCTGGAGCATGGGCTGTGTATGACCAGAGAATATTTTTTGTAATATTTAGATGATCAATCAGCAATGAGCATGTTTTCTTTTACAAGATTCCTATGTGGTGAAATTGGTGGTGTTTTTCTCTGTTTAATGTTTTTCTTGTGATCATTATGCTTTTCTTCAGTTCTTATTATCAGAAGTAAAGTAATAGAAGCAGAATTTATTAGCAGATACTCTGCCTTTGAGCTTTTGATGATCTTTATGTTTTCTACTAAAGCTTAGTTCAGGAATTCTTAGCTACTCCTGTGCTTGGCTTTTACCTCACCTATTTCTTCCTCAAATCAACACCATCCATAATTAATTCGATCCAATATTTCCACTACCTTTCCCTGTGAAAGAACTTTGTCCAAAGTTGAGAGTGAATCTCCTTGTTTAAAGCGCAGACCCCATTTTCCCAATGGCCCTCCTTGCTGTTCCAAATCAACCATTTAAAAACCCCAACCCATGTTCTTCATAACTAGCCTAANATGAGATAGAGAGATCCCTCTCTGAGTCTTGGAGGGCTAGATCCAAGAATCGAAGTGGTTTTGATGTTGCCTCTGTGACTGCCTCACAGCCTTGGGCAAATTACAGAGTGCTAATGCACTGTAACCTCTCTCGCACCTTCGTGGGATCCAACGGCCTACAGAACTTTGCAAAATCTCCTTAGAGGATTTCGACTGTCCATTCATCTTTTGACAATTCTACAAAATGTAGAATTGTCTCTCCATGAGACTCGTTCACCCGCTCACCAACCTGCAACGCTTTTCTCGGAATTTCCACGGCAGCTTCCCTGCACTTACCCTTCAGTGAATTCAAAGGCCTATTCCTCTTGAGCTTTTCCACAACTTTAGTCTTCAGAAGAAACCATGCACGCGCTCCTTGCAGAAAATATCCAACAATGCTTAAGTGTTGAAGGCACTCGACTCTGCGCACACCTGCAGTAGTAGTCTTCTGATACTCTGCTTAGAATCACAATTCTAAGACTTAGCTTGGCCTACGCACTCCTTGCACGACACTATGCCTAAATACACCTTCGAGGAAATGAGAACAAAATCTATCTCTAATTGAACCCCTCTGTCAATGCACTCCTTGCAGACAAATTCAACTGCACTCCTTGCACGAATCCTCTGGCTCAAATAGAGAAACAATTGAAACTCATTCCTTCGCCCTTTTAGACTTCAATTCAACGATAAAATCACACACACAACATATAAAAGCAAATGTATGATAGGAAATAAACATTCATGAGCATATCAACACCAACACACACAGAGAATCAACACGAACCATGAATTTGAATCAGAGTTCTTCTATTAATTCAAATGTCTATACATGGGTGTTCTTCATACATTTCTCTGCTTTCTCTTCTTCTCTTCTTGAATTGATAATGTTACAATGTACAAGTGAGGGTGTCTATATCCGTTTCCCCTCTCAGACTCTAGGCTATCAAATCTAGAATTAAATTCCTATCTAACTGCATTAAGTCTATTAAATGCCGACTATCTACCTAAGGATGAGAGCTATCCACTCAAGGTCCATTACAATATACAAAGTGCGCCTTCATAAATGGCTTCATTAAAGACTCGCGTAACAATCCCAAAGTGTTTTGCAAAATTTGTGCTGGCTTGTCCAACTGTCTTTCTACTTCCGCGCTAGCTCGCTTGATGAGTTGGCGATGCTCCTACATCATACTCCTCGGCTTGAAAAATTTCATGGGCTCCTGTCCATGAGCTCCTGCATGGTCTGTCCATGCTTTTGTATTTCCGCTTCATTCTCCCAGTTAGCATCTTTAAATGGATGATTCTTCCATTTGACCAGATACTCGAAGTATTCCTTCCTTTGGGTCTTCTTACCGACTCTCTTATCCGGTATGCATTCCATCTGTGGCTTTTCTGCAACTGGCAATTGTTTCACCCACTAGATTTCTGGTAGCCTATCTCTAGTCTCTGCTTCTCCAGCCCTGTATGCATATAAATATGCGATATTTAATATCGGAGATATCCCGATGCCTTCCGGCAACTCGATCTCATAAGCATTTTCTCCGAATTTTCTCAAGACCTTGCGTGGTCCGATTTTCTTCATCTTGAGCTTGTTGTATGTTCCCCTTGGGAACCTTTCTTTCCGCAAATGTGCCAGAACTAGATCACCAACTTCAAATTGAAGTTGTCTCCGATTCTGATCTTCTCTGCACTTGTACTCCTGGTTTGAACTCTGCAGTCACTGCTTCACCCTGCTATGAAGTTCCTTCATTGTTTCAGCAAATTCCTCTGCACTAGCGCTGCTAGTCGCAGTCTATTTTGAATCCCTTAATTCAGAAACTCCCCTCAGTTGCATCCCATAGACAACCTGAAATGGAATTCAGCCTGTACTCCTGTTCACTGAGTCGTTGTATGCAAACTCGGCCTATGGAAATATGCTATCCCAACTGCTATGGGGCTCTGTCACCAAGCTTCTCAAAAAGTCTCCCAGACTTATGTTGACCACTTCTGTTTGTCCATCCGTCTGTGGATGATAAGCAGAACTAAATGCCAAGTTAGTCCCTAGCTTCTTCCATAAGGTCCTCCAAAAATGCCCTATGAATTTTGTGTCTCTGTCCGAAACTATACTTTTCGGCAACCCATGAAGTCGAATGATCTCTTTGAAAAACAAATTTGCAATGTGCGTCGCATCGCTGGTCTTCTGGCATGGAATGAAACGTGCCATTTTAGAAAACCTATCCACTACTACAAAGACAGAATCAAATCCTCTCTGTGTCCTCAGCAACCCCAATACGAAATCCATGCTTATCGCCTCCCATGGCCTCTCTGGTATAGGCAATGGCTGATAAAATCCCGCATTCTGCTTCCTTCCCTTCGAATGCTGGCAAACTCTACATCTGTCAAAAAATATCTTGACTTATGACCAAATCCCTGGCCAAAAGTAAGACTTGCTTAGCTTCGTGAATGTTTTATCATGGCCAAAATTTCCTACTAAGCCCCCACTGTGCTTCTCCTTCAACAGGTTCTCCCTCATGGAGCAATTTGGAATGCACAATTGATTGCCTCTGAACAACAATCCCTCCTGGATCATATAATCTATCCACAGGCTTCTGTCTCTGAGAACTAGATTCTCAGCTACTTCATGACGCAACCACACTCCTCGGAGCACGACTGCTCTCCTCAGAACCTTCTTTCTCTTCGTCCCGAAGAACTCCAAGGTTCTTCTAATTCCCTATCGGAAATATCTCTCACCCATAGATTCTCTTCGCCGTGACCCTCTCTCCTTTACTTTCGGAGGATCGGACCTCGCAACTTCGCGAGTCCAACAGTCGAGCGCTACACTCTCAGATCCTCGAGACCCAATGCCTTAGTCTATGCCGACTTCCTCTTCTCTCTATTGGGACTTCGGCTCTATCATGACTTCGCTACTTGTGACCCCAAACACTTGGGTTCCCAACTTCTGATACCTGATGCGCCGAAATGCCGATGTCGGGACTTCAGACTTCATGGGATCGTGAATCCCGATATCCAATGATCGGAAATTTCGCTGCGAAACCCCGATAACTCGCGTCACCTGCCACATCACCAACTCCTGTGGCCCACACTTTTTACTCACTCGTCGAAATATCGCGTGTCACTATATCGCGACTTCCGTTGCGAATATTTGGAGTCTCGACTTATGAACTCTCGATATGCCAATCCACGAGTAGAACCAATGGAGCTCATGATCCCAATTAATGGCACCATCCTTCTGAACCTCAAACCTCTTGAGAAATATAACATTGTATCTTCCCTGCAACTTTCCAAGATCTAACGATTCTCAGAAACTTGCCGATCCTCCTCAGAGAACACCGAACATCTATCCTTTCTGTCGAAATCTATGAAATAACCGGGTGTTCCTCCATGGAACTCACTCCCCTATGTGTAACTTATGACGCCTCTTGCCAACCTTTGACCACAACTTGTCTGAACTATCCTTCAACGAATCCAAAGGCTTATCCCTCCTGAGCTTTCCACAAATCCTCGGTCTCTTAGAGAGAACTTTGTGCACACTCCTTGTGGTGAATCTTCAACAACGCTTAAGGGTTGAAGACACTCGACTCTGTGCCCTCCTACAATAGCATTCCTTTGATACTTCGGCTCAGAATTGCAATTCTAAGACTTCCTTCAGCCTGTGCATTTCTTGCATGGCTCCGGTGCCAAATCTGCACTTCTAGGAACTTAGAACAAAAGTTATCTCTATCTGAGACCCTTCCATCAACACACTCCTTGCGGATGATTCGACTGCACTCCTTGCAGGAATTCTTTGGCTCAAGATAGAGAAACAATGAAACTAATTCCTTGTTCCTTTCAGACTTCAATTCAACCATGAAATCACATACACAACATATAAAAGAAAATGTATGACTGAAAGCAAACATTCATGAGCATAACATCAACACATAGAGAAACAACACATAACCATGAATTTGAATCAAAGATTTCTTATATTAATTCAAATGTTTGTACATGGGTGTTCTTCATACAATTCTTTGCTTGCTCTTCTTCCTACTTGATAATGTTACAATGATACAATGAGGGTTTCTATATCTCGTTTCCCTCTTGCGCTCCAAAGCTATCAAATCTAAAATTAAATTCCTATCTACCAGCATTAGCTACTTTAAATACTGAATATCTACCTAAGGACGAGAGCTATCCACTCAAGGTCCATTACAATATACAAAGTGTGCTTCATTAAATCCACACATTAATGTTTGGCACAATAATATCAATATGTTTTCAAAATTTGTGTGGGCGCTGTCCAGCTGTCCATTGTCTTCCATGCTGGCTCGCTTGATGTGCTGGTGATGCTCCTGCATCATACTCCTCGGCTTGAAAATTTTCATGGGCTCCTGTTCATGAGCTCCTGCACGGTCTGTCCATGCTTCTGTATGACTGCTTCGCTCTGCCAGCTGGCATCTTCCACTGGGTGGTTCTTCCATTTGACGAGATACTCATAGTATTCTTTCCTTCTGGTCTTTTTACCCACTCTCTGGTCCAATATGCACTCCATCTACGGCTTCTCTGCTACTGGAAATTGCTTCACCCACTAGATCACTGGCTCCTCGGTTCTAGTCTCTGCCTCTCCAGTCCTATATGGGCATAAATATGAGATACTAAATATCAGAGATATTCCAATGCCATCCGGCAACTCAATTTCATAAGCATTTTCTTCGAATTTCTTTAGGACTCTGCATGGCCCGATTTTCTTCATTTTCAATTTGTTGTATGTTCCCCTCGGGAACCTTTCTTTCCTCAAATGTGCCAGAACTAGATCACCAACTTCAAACTGAAGTTGTCTCTGATGCTGATTTGCTCTGCGTTTGTACTCCTGATTTGAATCTATCAGTCGCTGCTTCACCCTACTGTGAAGTTCCTTCATTGCCTCAGCAAATTCCTCTGCACTAGCACTGCTAGTCGCAGTCTGTTCTAAATCCCTCAGTTCAGAAAATCCTCTCAGCTGCATCCCATATACAACCTGAAATGGAATTTTCCCTGTACTTTGATTCACTGAATCGTTGTATGCAAATTCTGCCTGTGCCAATATCTGGTCCCAACTGTTGTGGTGCTCCGTCACCAAGCTCCTCAGCAAATATCCTAGACTTTTGTTGACCACCTCCGTTTTTCCATCTGTCTGAGGATGATAATAAGAACTAAACACCAAGTTAGTTCCTAGCTTCTTCCATAAGTTCCTCCAAAAATTCCCTATGAATTTCGTGTCTCTCTCTGAAACTATGCTTTTCGGCAATCCATGAAGTTGAATGACCTCCTTGAAAAACAAATTTGCAATGTGCGTCGCATCGCTGGTCTTCTGGCATGGGATAAAATGTGCCAGTTTTGAAAACCTATCCATGACCACAAAGATTGAATCCACACCTCTCTATGTCCTTGGCAAACCCAATACAAAATCCATGCTTATCGCCTCCCATGGCCTCTCTGGTATGGGAAATGGCTGATAAAATCCCACATTCTACTTCCTTCCTTTCGAATGTTGGCATACCCTGCATCTGTCAACAAATATCTTGACTTCTGACCACATCCCCGGCCAAAAATAAGACTCATTCAGCTTCGCAAATTTTTTTTCATGGCCAAAATGTCCGGCCAATCCACCACTGTGCTTCTCCTTCAACAGGTTCTCCCTCATGGAGCATTTCGGAATACACAGTTGATTGCCTCTGAATAGCAATCCCTCCTGGATCATATAATCTATCCATGGGCTTCTATCTCTGAGAACTGGATTCTCAACTGCTTCATACGCTTTTGCAAAATTTGCATCTCCTGCGTACATGTCCCTGAGATTTTCAAAACCCAATGTTTTGACTCAGAACTCCTACAACAGCAAACACTTCCTGCTCAAAGCATCAGCCACTTTGTTAGCAGTACCCAAAATATGCTTAATCACAAATGTGAAATTCTTCATATACTCTACCCATTTTGCATGTTTTAGATTCAACTTCTACTGTTATGTCACAAACTGTAATGCATGATTATCACTATACAATACAAATTCTTTCGGGATTAAGTAATGCCTCCACTTCTTCGATGCCTGTATGATAGCATAAAATTCTTTATCATACATGGAGTATTTTATTTTTTCCTCATCCAACTTCTCGCTGAAATATGCCACTGGTTTGTCTTCCTGACTTAAGACCGCTCCTATAGCATATCCACTTGCATCACATTTCACCTGAAATGTCTTCTGGAAATCCGACAACACCAACACTGGTCATTCTGTGATATTCCGCTTCAATAGATTGAAGCTCTTCTCAGCCTCTGTTGTTCAGTGAAAAGATTTATGTCACTTCTTCACTGTGTCCATCATCGCTGCACTAATTGCACTGAAATTCCTGATGAATTTTTGGTAGAAACTAGCCAAACCATGGAAGCTTCTCACCTCGAACACATTTCTCGGTGATGTCCAATTTTTGATCACTTCCACTTTATTTGGATCCATCTTCAATTCATTCGCCGAAATAACAAAACCCAAATAAATGAGCTTTGTCTTCATAAATGAAGATTTCTTCATATTGATCAACAACTTCTCCTGCTGTAGCTTCTTCATCACAATGGCCAAATGCTTCAAATGTTCAGCCTCTGATTTACTGTAAATTAGTATTTCATCCAAATACACAATGACAAATTTTCTGATGAACTCCCTTAGGACTTCATTCATCAACCTCATAAAGGTACTTGGTGCATTCGTCAAGCCAAATGGCATGACCAACCATTCGTATAAACCTTCGTTTGTCTTGAATGTTGTTTTCCACTCATTGCCCTCTCTCATGCGAATCTGGTGATATCCGCTTTTCAAATCTATCTTTGAAAAATACCTTGCCCCTCTCAGGAAATCCATCAGATCATCCATCCTAGACAGTGGAAACCTGTACCTGATGGTTATCTTGTTGATCACTCTTGAGTCGGTACACATCCTCTAGCCTCCGTCTTTCTTCGGACTGAGTACTATCAGAACAACACACGGACTCAAACTTTCTCAGACCAATCCTTTGTCCAATAAATCCTGGACCTGCCTTTTGATCTCTTCATTTTCTTGTGGCGTCAACCTATACACAGCTTTATTTGGCAAACTAGCTCCCGGTATGAGGTCTATGTGGTGACTCACACTTTTCATCGGTGGCAACGAATGAGGTAATTTGTAAGTGCGGTTGCGTCAAAGTGGTATCAGAGCGGGATTTCTTTGCTTTCTATAGAAGAGAAGAAAAATACACCATGCCACCCCATAAGTAAGGTTAGCGAGGGCGAGGCAGGAGTCAGCCCAGAGGCAAAGCAGTTTCCCAGGAGAAATTCCTTGAAGCACGACCGCTCTCCTTAGGACCTTCTTTCTCCTTGGCCCGAAGAACTCCAAGGTTCTTCTAATTCCCTATCGGGAATCTCTCTCACCCACAGATTCTCTTCGCTACGACCCTCTCTCCTTTACTTTCAGAGGATTAGACCTCGCGACTTCGCGAGTCCAACGGTCGAGCGCTACACTCTCAGATCCCAGAGACCCGATGCCTTAGTATATGCTAACTTCCTCTTCTCTCTATCGGGACTTCGGCTCTATCGCAACTTCTCTACTCGTGACCCCAAACACTTGGGTTCCCAACTTCCGATACCCGATGCACCGAAATGCTGATGTTGGGACTTCAGACTTCGTGGGATCGCAAATCCGGATATCCAATGCTCGAAACTTTCACTGTGAAACCCCGATAACTTGCGTCACCTACCACGTCACCAACTCTTGTGGCCCACACTTTTTACTCACCCATAGGAATATCGCGTGTCTCTATATCGCGACTTTCGTTGCGAAGATTTAGAGTCTCAACTTACGAACTCCCAATATGCCGAACCACGAGTATAACCAATGGACCTCGTGATCCCGATTAATGGCACCATCCTTCTGAACCTCAAACCTCTTGGGAAATATAACACTGTGTCTTCCCTGCAACTTTCCAAGATCTAACGATTCTTGGAAACTCATGGATCCTCCTCAGAGAACACCAACCGTCTATCCTTTCTGTCGAAATCTATGAAATAACTGGGTGTTCCTCCACGGAACTTGCTCCCCTACGCGTAACTTATGACACCTTTTACCAACCTTCGACCACAACTTGTCTGAACTATCCTTCAATGAATCCAAAGTCTTATCCCTCCTGAGCTTTCCACAAGTCCTTGGTCTCTTAGAGAGAACTTTGCGTGCACTCCTTGCGGTGAATCTTCAACAACGCTTAAGGGTTGAATACACTCGACTCTGCGCCCTCCTGCAATAGCAGTCCTTCGATACTTCTTCTTAGAATCACAATTCTGAGACTTTCTTCATCCTGTGAACTTCTTGCATGGCTTCGATGCCAAATCTTCACTTCTAGGAACTTAGAACAAACGTTATCTCTATTTGAGACCCTTCCGTCAACGCAGTCCTTACGGACGATTCGCCTGCACTCCTTGCAGGAATACTCTGGCTCAAGATAGAGAAACAATTGAAACTAATTCCTTGTTCCTTTCAGACTTCAATTCAACCATGAAATCACATACAGAACATATAAAAGCAAATGTATGACTGAAAGAAAACATTCATGAGAATAACATCAACACACAGAGAAACAACACATAACCATGAATTTGAATCAAAGATTTCTTCTATTAATTCAAATGTCTGTACATGGGTGTTCTTCATACAATTCTCTGCTTGCTCTTCTTCCTGCTTGATAATGTTACAATGATACAATGAGGGTGTCTATATCCATTTCCCTCTTGCTCTCCAAATCTATCAAATCTAAAATTAAATTCCTATCTACCAGCATTAACTACTTTAAATGCCGACTATCTACCTAAGGATGAGAGCTATCTTCTCAAGGTCCATAAAAATATACAAAATGTGCTTCATTAAATCCACACATTAATGTTTGGCGCAATAATATCAAGATGTTTTCAAAATTCGTGCGGGCGTTGTCCAACTGTCCATTGTCTTCCGTGTTGGCTCGCTTGATGTGCTGGCGATGCTTCTGCATCACTTCATATACTTCTGCAAAATCTGCATCTCCTGCATACATGTCCTTGAGATTTTAAAAACTCAATGTCTTGACTTAGAATTCCTGCAGCAGCAAACATTTCCTGCTCAAAACATCAACCACTTTGTTAGCAGTACCCGAAATATGCTTAATCACAAATGTGAAATTCTGCATATACTCTACCCATTTTGCATGTTTTTGATTCAACTTCTACTATTGAGTCACAAACTGTAATGCATGGTTGTCACTATACAACACAAATTCTTTCGGGATCAAGTAATGCCTCCACTTCTTTAGTGCTTGTATGATAGCATAAAATTCTTTATCATACGTGGAGTACTTCAGTTTTGCCTCATCCAGTTTCTCACTGAAATATGAAACTAGTCTGTCTTTCTAACTCAAGACCGCTCCTATGGCAAACCCGCTTGCATAACATTTCACCTGAAATGTCTTCATGAAATCCGGCAACACCAACACTGGTTGTTCCGTGATCTTCCGCTTCAACAGATTGAAGCTCTTCTAATCCTCTGTTGTCCAGTGAAAAGACTTATGTCGTTTCTTCACTGTATCCATCATTGCTGCGCTAATTCCACTGAAATTTCTGATGAACTTCCGGTAGAAACTAGCCAAACCATGAAAACTTCTCACCTCAAAAACATTTCTCAGTGATGGCCAATTCTTGATCACTTCTACCTTATCTGGGTCCATCCTCAATTCATTTGCCGAAAAAAAAAACACAAGTAAATGAGCTCTGTCTTCATAAATGAAGATTTCTTCATGTTGATCAACATCTTCTCTTGCTGTAGCTTCCTCATCACAATAGCCAAATGCTTCAAATGTTCAGCCTCTGATTTACTGTAAATCAGTATATCGTCTAAATACACAATGACAAACTTCCCGATGAACTCCCTCAGGACTTCATTCATCAACCTCATAAAAGTACTTGGCGCATTCGTCAAGCCAAACATCATGACTAGCCATTCATACAAACCTTCATTTGTCTTGAATGTTGTCTTCCATTCATCATCTTCTCTCATGCGAATTTGATGATATCCGCTTTTCAAATCAATCTTTGAAAAAAAATTTGCTCCGCTCAAGCAATCCATCAGATCATCCATTCCTGATGGTTATCTTGTTGATCGCTCTTGAATCGGTACACATCCTCCAGCCTTCGTCTTTCTTCGAACTGAGTACTATTGGAATAGCACACGGACTCAAGCTTTCCCTAACCAATCCTTTGTCCAATAGCTCCTGGACTTGCCTTTTAACCTCCTCATTTTCTTGCGGCGTCAACCTCTACGCAACTTTATTTGGCAAACTGGCTCCTGGTATGAGGTCTATGTGATGACTCACGCTCCTCACTGGTGGCAACGAACCAGGTAATTCGTCCACTATAATGTCAGTGAAATCTTCTAGTAGTTCTTGAACCTCTTCTGGTAGATCATCCACTCTTGTACTAGTCAGAACAATTCTCGGTTTCCTGACTACAAAGAATTGTGGATCCTCCTTCTTCTTAACTTTTGTAAGAAGTTCCTTCCCACTCATGAGAAGTACAGTATTGCTTACTTCCGACTTCACCTCTTTATCCTTTATCGGAAGCAACATATGGGTTCTCCCATTATTCTCTAAAGTATATGTGTTCATTCTCCCATCATGAACCACATTTCTGTCATATTTCCATGGTCTACCCAGCAATAAATGACATACATCCATGGGAATAACATCACATAATATCTCATCATTGTATCCACCCATTTTGAATTTAACCAAGCATTGTTTAGTAACAGCTACCTGGTGTCCTTTTTGTAACCATGAAACTTTGTATGGACTCGGGTGATCAGTTGTCTCCAACTCCAGCTTCTCTACCATCTCGGTCGAAACGAGATTATCCATGCTACTGCTGTCCACGATAACCTTGCACACTATATCCTTGGTCTTGCAAGATGTTTTGAAAAGTCTGGTCTGTTGAGCTAAGTCCTCCACCTCCTTTCCGGGTGTCAAAAGAACTTTTCGCATCATCAGTGACCTTCCGGCTTCTGCATCTTCTGTCTCAACATCTCGCCTCTGTGCTTTGGCGATGTGAGCTTATCCAATGTCTTTTTTTTTCTCCAGACACTCATATGACTTGTGCCCATTCTTTCCACATGTGAAGCATGTGATTACTCCACCTCTTCCTCTTCCTCTACCTCTGGTACGAAGAAAAGTATTGTTGTTAGCATAATCTCCTCTCTTCTCTGCATGCTGCCCTCTCTGTTCAACATATGGCCCTTTTTGTGAGGTTCCTCCTGTTAACTCCCAAAGTAAAACCGTCCTTTCGGTTGAACTTTGTAGAGGATATCCTAACTATTGGTTGCATGCTTAAGCTAGTTTTGCGTTTTCATAGTTCAAGAAAATTTTTGGTATTTGGTCTTGTCCAGAGATTGGAAAAACAG
>JASDQU010010959.1:178607-204145 GCA_032191745.1 Picea mariana | reverse complement strand
CTTTGAGATTTGCTTTGTCAAGATAGATTGTGAGCAGCTATCAGATCTATGGTTTCAGAATCCTTGGAGCAAGAAGTGTGTGGGGAACGAAGGACAGTTGGAAGGGACCTTACGACATCAAGGAAAAGGTTGTAATCTCTCTTTCACATTTAATATGATACAGTAATATGTTTCTTTCCCATAAAGTTAGATCTACTTTATTACATGATTCCTTGATCACGTGTATAGACTAGGGTTTTGAATATATTAATGTCTTTGATGTGATTGGTTTGTGTTGTTGTGATTGGACGACACAAGAGCATCGTAGCAGAGCGAGGAAGAACAGAGATTAAAGGAGAGCTTTTATAAAGTAAGTACATCATCCTTTTTCTCTTGTCCATTCAATACTTTAGATCTAGGGAAAGCGGTATATTCTGTCACGTTTTGTTCCAGATCCAGGTGGATCTGGGGAGATCAGTTTGTGTCTGCACTTACGGATTTATCCTTAAACAGAAAGTGACCAGCCAAATAATGAAGCATCCTTTAAATCCATAAAGAAGACAAAAGACAAGGATAACGACCTTGATGAAGAAATAGAAAATTCTGTAAGAAGGTTCCAAAAGGGAAGTGGAAGATACAAAGGTAAGCCTCCTCTCAAATTATTTAATTGTGGTAGAATATGACATATTGTTGAAAACTGCTACTATAAAAAGAGAAGTCTCAACAATAAAAAGAGCTTCTACGCCAAGGATGATGACATCTCATCATATGAGAGTGATGAAGAATATAATGATGGAGGAGAAGCCCTCTTCATAACTGAAGAAACCCAGGATGATGATCACAAGAATTCTAAAGAAGAAGAAACCATTTGTGAAGAATATTCAAATGAAGAAACCAACCTTGATTCCTTTTGGGGATACAAAGACAATGCAGAGAGTGAACAAGAAGATGAGAATCTTAAAAAGTTCAAGCATGTTGAAACTGAAAATAGCAATCTTAGAAACACAAACCTAATACTAAAAGGTCAATTGATTAGTTGTGAAGAAGAGAATTACAAGCTTGAAAATACCATTACTAGCTTGAAGGGAAAATTAGAAGATTATGAGAAATTTAAAGCATAATTGGATCACACAAAAGGGGAGATACTATTGATAACACAAAAGTTGAAGAAGTTCAAAAAAAGCACTGAAAATTTAGATGATATCCTTAGCATTCAAAGATTTCCAAATGACAAGAAAATACTAGGATACAATGATAGTTTTAAGGCAACAAAACAAGAGAAGGAAGTTGAAAATGATGAAACAAACACTCCAGAAAAAGTTGAACAACAAGATAGAAGACTAGAATTCAGAAGGAATGAGACATCAAGAATATCCTCTCCCATCAGGTATGAAAGCAATCATTATGAAGGAAACTATAGAAGAATAGATTGTGAACCCAGATGGACCAAACCACAAAGAAGATCACTTANCTTGGACATTGTTATACTTGTGGAAATTTTGGACACAAGGCAATCAATTGTAGAATCAATGAAAGGAATAACTATGCAAGATATATGAATGGTGAAAATAGTAGATATGGAAATGTTCGTAGACCTGTCAACATAAATTATAATCCATTTGACCCATTAATGGATCAAAATATTGTATGTTACAAGTGCAATAATCTTGGTCACAAAGCATAATATTACAGAGAGATGAAGGAAGCTAATCATATGTCAAATGTCTGCATACCAACTACAACATGGAAAAGGAAATAAATTCCACACAATGAAAATTGTCTAATAGCATTGGTAGCTAAATAATGCAAAGAAGAAGATGAATGGTTCATAGACAGTGGGTGCTCATCTCATATGATCGGAGATCAAAGCAAATTTATCAGCATGAAGAAAAGTGGTGGAAATGTTGCATTTGGAGATGAATCATCTACCAAAATACTTGGAAAAGGAAATGGAAATCTTGGAAGTGAAAATGTGAAAGTAGGAAGTCCTATTGGTTGAAGATCTGAAGCATAATCTCCTCAATGTCAGAAAAATATGTGATCAAGGATACACTCTTACGTTTGATTCCCAGAAATGTAAAATTAGAGAAAATAACTCAGGAAGATTGGTTGCAACTGCAACAAGAAGACCGGACAACATATACATCCTAGACATGAAGAAGATAGAGAAGAAAGAAGCCACACAAAAGGATTCCAAGGAAGATAAAGTCCTGAATACCAAAAATAAGGATGAAGTATTATTGAGTGCCACATGTTCAGGGGGAGTAGCCCCAAAAAAAGAGAGTTACCTTTTGCCATTAAACTCAGGGGGAGCAGCCCTACCCTTTGCAATTGATGTTAAAGGGGGAGATAAAATGGGATCATTATGATATGGGGAGCATGAGTGTTTCCATCAATGACAAAGGGGGATATTGTTGGAAGATTGGTTGTTGCCATTGATGTCAACCCTAGTCATTGGTTTTGGACCACAATATCGATGAAGGTATTTGGAAATGAAGGATAATGCATATGAAAATAAAACAGCCATGGATGGATATTATACATAATTTTGTTTCTAGTGGTATGTGGCACATCACATGGATCCTCATGGTTGAGGAGAAATGAATTTTTGAAGATGACAAAGTGAATTGAAGAAGGAAGTACATGTAGGCCCTAAAGATAATTAAAGAAAAGAATTACAAAATAGGAAAGTGTCAGGTCGGACCTAATGTTAAAAGAAAGTGACATAAATGGTATAAATAAATATCATTACACATTCATGTGATACACAAGTCAAATTTCATAGGAAATCAGAAGTAAAGAAGGCCGGATTTCAAGGGAGGATGAAGTCTTTTGGTGATGTGTTCTAAGGTATGTTATTTTCAGGTCATCTTACCATTTTCGCTATAACTTTTTTTCTAGAATGATTCAGATGGTGAAATTGATATGGTATTGATAATACATATCAATATACCTTTGGTAAAAGTTTCATCTATTGATTTTCTATAATTATGGAGATACACACTGTGGAAGATAGGGTTTTTGACCAGTCCTGAAGCTAGTCAATAAACAGGTGTTCTGGGTAAAACAATCATAACGTCTTCATAGAGATTCCAAATGAAGTGGGACCAATTTCATTGGAAATATTACAGACTATAGTTTATTTTGTGTGAGTTTCCGAATCATATGTTAAATATTGAGCACGGGGCATTCTGTACAAGTTTTCTCTCCTGAATAAACCAGAATTAAATAAAGTCTACCATTCTTTCTATAACTTCTTTTTGGGGAGCATTAAAGGAGTGAAACTTGGAGACATTTCAGAGAATACATTGATTAATATTATCTACAAGATCATAGTATTCTAATAATTGAATAATTTCATAAATTGAAGAAGACTCACGAAGCATTATCAGGTTCTATGTGATGGTTGGTTGATGGTGATGATTTAATGTAAAGTTTTATTATCTATCATATATTCTTGGGTGGAAGGAAGGGGAAAGGATGGATATTTCAACTCTCTCTTGATATTGTAGGATTGTATCTTCCTCTTGGAGGTTTATCCCTCCCTTTACATTTGGAAGTTGTAGCTACCTTTGGAAGTCATTACTTCCCTTGAACAATAACTATTGATCATTTCTCATATATTGTGCATGGTGTATTGTGGTGTATTGGTGTAACTCTTATACTATTTTTCATTTCTCATTGGATATAATTGAATGGTTTAAGTATAAGTTGAAAAGGTTTGTAAATTGTACTTGATATCGATTCACCTGCCTCTCAGTATCAAGAATGAAATGCACAGAATGTAGAAGATAACACATAAATACAGTGAAACCTAAATTCTATTACTAAATAAGATAGAAAATCATTGTAGAACACAAACTAAAAAAATGGGGTAGCTTATCTCTAAAAAGAAAGATATGTTGGATACACTTCATTCATAAGAAGCTTTACATCACACTCCATTGCATGATTAAAGGGCCCCCTTCACCTCAATTATATATGAGAGAGTGGGAGGAGAACAATTCCCATGATGCATGTCGGATAAATTGGACTAAGTATATAAAATGCCATAGGCATGTAAAATACTAGGACTTCCTGGGCGGTCACCCATCCTAGTGCTACTCTATCCTGATCACGTTTAACTGTGGAGTTCTAATGGGATCCAATGCATTAACGCTATTGATGGGTGTTCTATATGCACTAAAAATAATTAAAAACCCTCAATTAAATTATCAACTCGAGGTAAGTAAACTTAGAGTTGTAGAAAAATATATGCCAAAGGTATAAGGGCTGGTAGTAGTGTTGGAGCCACCTTTTTTTTTTCTAGCCCGTCTCGAATTTCATGTCTTAATGCTCGAAATCGAAAGATGGTTTTCGTATTTTCCATCTGTGGTTTCGATATCTATGAAGTCTTATCACGCAAACAACGATAATTATTGTACTCTCGAGGTGAGTTCTACTTTTCGTCAAATTTTTTCCCCCTTTGATCTACCTCGGGATTTCGTATGTTGGATGTTATAGATCACATAGTTCACAAGTCTTGAGCAATGAAACAACGAAATTGCTTTAAAATTTTACCCAAGGCAATAACGGGAGTAAAATTTTCCTAAATCACGATTAAACATTATCGGGTTTTTGAGCCTTGGCATTCACTAAATCCAAAAGTCTTATTGTCATGACCCCGATAGCCGAAACCATGAAGTTCTTATTTTAGTAACCCGTGTCAAGGTTAAAGGTAAAAGCTAAGTCATGGTTAAGTTCTGTCAGCAATTCGCCACTCGACGTGTTCTCTTTTAAAAAGATACACTGTCTAAGCCCCGAGTCGCGAAGTCACAATAAAGATATGAACATAATTAATTAAACACTTAATCTGATTTTATCCTCCCTTTTAATTAAAACGTATCATCGCGATCTCATGGTTTCGCGACTCGGCATGCAAACTTCCCGGAAGTTATACCTTCGAAGCTCCGAGTCATGATATCGCGATATAAATAATGACATAATTAATTAAGCGCCTAATCACAATTACAGTTTTATTAACCAAATTCAATCATCGCAATTTCGGGTGTTAGAGGTTCAAAGGGTTAAAGAAAAAATTCCCAATACAATGAGTACTAAAAGATTAATTAACTTTGGTAAAACTGGATTAATTAAGCTAAAGTGTCTTCCATGTTTTGATGCTTGCACAGTTTATGAGGCAGTCTTAATTCTTCCTTACACCAACTGACATTTCGAACCACCAAAATTTATGGCATTAATTAGAAATAAGGCGAATCGCCAAATAAAGATTGTGTTTTTATTGCTAAATTTATTTCTAAACGTGATTTGACCGATCTGTTCTAAAAAGTATCGATCTTTTGAATATATAGAGCTATATTCGTTATAACAAATTCATATCTATATTACACACAACACACTTTCTTAGTGAGCTAACTTCTATATGTATACATATTTTTATCGCAGAAGAGCTAAAGTAGGATCTCCCATCATGGCCCCGCGAAAAGCATCTAAAGCCAGCGTTGAGGTTTCAGGACAAGGTTCAGACAATGTCATTGATATTTCACCTTGATGTTTCGACTTTGTCTCGAACTGGTCGTTCGTTTCTGATGTTTTGTAGGCCGAATTAGTGGATTATTTTGATGATTCCAGTGACAATGAAAAAGATGACATAACCACTAAATATAAGATCGTCATTCAATCAGGAATGCATAAGATAGTGGCCAAGCCACGACTGCTCCCCTACTATGATATGGTCTGATGGGCATTAGACCATGTGGACATACCAACCAGAACCATCATCAATGAGCAGAAGGTCACCATCGAGACTTTCAGACCTGAACATGTACAAGCTATGTACAAGTTGCCCACAACATCCGACCTTACATATGATGCCGAATTCTTAGGAAATTTCAAACAGAAGGAATCTCTATAGTATGACAAGACTATGTATAGCTTAATAAGAGATTGGGTTTCACACCTTGCGAAGTTCAGGGAAGACAGTAATGGTATATATTCAATAACTTCCTTGGAACCACAATTCAAGTATGTAGCTATGATGACATGCAGATTATATGGGAGGGAGGACACCTCACACTTATTTCTTCAATGGGTTCCACTAATACATCAAGTCGCCGAAGGATGTTCCTTCGACTGGGTGAAAATGTTGTCTGATAACTTAACTAGTCGGGTTACAAAGTATCGGGCGCAGAAAGAGAGCGGATTTTTTTTTTTCATTTTTTATGTCTGCATACATTATGGACACCATGTTCTTTCTAACCCCATTTTCCTTAATGAGCTAGAGTTGGACTCCAGCAGAGGACGAGCCTGTTCATGTCTATCATTCGAAATTGTGGAAAAACAAAGCGGTAGATTTCGTATATGAAATCTTCAACTGGGTGATGGTACCGCTGGATGTCACTATTTTTGGCCACCCGCCACCCAGGATCTTGAACAGTATAGTGATAAATCTGAGTAGTATAGCTAACTGGTATGTATAAGAAAAATTCTCATATCTCAGAGTTTTTGGGCTTCTGTTCCCCCGCATGCATTGCCATTATTTATCCCCGACAAACTGGCTTGTCGCGAAGTTGCTAGACAAACAGTAATCGGTGGCATAAGCAAGGAGCTTAAGGGATACTCAAAGAAGGTATGGCCACCTTTTCCTGTTCATTTAAATTCATATTCTTTGCTAGATTTTGGGCATGTTAAAGTTGAGGCAGCAGCCCTAGAAGACCTAAAATTGGTCCTTAGTGAATTCAAGAAGCACGATCTGCAAAGGGTCATGAGTAATCATTTGGCTAGTTGCAGACTCAAGAGATTTGAACACAAAAAATTTCCCTCGGATGAAATTTTCCGAGGCGGAAGATCTTATGCCAAGATTTTAACTTAGATACAAACCTTGGCACCTGAAGAGAGGGCCGATGTTCTGAAATTCAAAGAACATCGATGCAGTTGTCTTCCCGCAGTATTATGTGGTGAGAATCCGAGTACAGTGGAGGTGAAACAAAGAGATTTCAAAGGCTCCAAAGATGTGACTCCCAGTCAAGAAAAACACCAGGATGGGGAAGAGCAAACTAAGAGTTCAAAAGAAGAGATAAAGACTCCTGAACTGCCGAGAATGCAGACTCTGGTTACTACCCCGGGGCAATCGGCCAAGCAAATCAGAGACCCCATCGCATCCATTACTCCCTTGCAGTCAACTCAGGGAAATATTGACACAGGGTGGATTTTAAATGAAGAATTGAGGCCTATAAGGGTGGAAGAGCTCCCTCCAAATGAGTTATTCTTTGATAAGAAAAGAAAGGTTGTGGTAAAGAGAGAATTCTATCAGCAGGGGGAATCGACAGCCAAGAAATACAAAGTATTGACTGATGGGAAAGACAAGAGGAATGAACAATTCGCAACAGAAATAGTTGGGACATTAGGGGCATATGCCATGGCGAATCAATTTTCAGTCGGGGTTTTGAAAAACAAGCTGAAACGGAAAAATGGCCTCATCAAAACCCTAGAAGCTAGACTAGCCACTGCAAAGGAGGATGCCAAGGACCAAGTGAGTGTATGGATAGAACAAGCAAGGTTGGCCGCTAAAAGTGCGATAGAGCTGCTCAAGACTAAACTCGACCAAGTAGAGCTGGTGGTTTAGAATGGTCAGATACAAGCGGGCCAACAAAAAGACTTGATCAAACAGCTATAGGCCAGTGTGGAAATCGTTGAAAGTAAAGTTATAAATATCGAGATGTTCCAGTCCCAGACGATGGAGATTCGAAGTAGAGTTTTTGCGGCCTAGCGAAATTTACTCGCCAAGGTAGAGGTGATTCAGGACAGCTGCTTTCTTGTTAATCAAGTTTTGGAGAATTTATCTGTTAGAGAAAGAGAAGCTGGAGCAGCACAGGTCGCCTTTCAAGAGGCTGTGATAGCTACAAACAACAGGGAAGCGGGAAGTACTCCCAGGTTTACCATTTCGGAGAAGACCAAAGGAAATATTCTATTAAAAGAATGGGAACACAGCATCTCGGAAGGTAAGATGGAAGCCAAGAGGGTAACAAAATCCTTAGAAGAGGCTTTCAGTTCTATAGATGGTAATCTGCTAGGCATTGAAAGTGGAGGTAATGCCGAGGCATTGATTCAAATGAATATGGAAAAAATCACACTTGATTTAAATGAAAAAAAAGAAAAAGATTCTGCCGAGATCTCACAAGTGACTATGGCAGACATAGTCCAAATAGATAAATGTATGATTAAACCAAGTGTGCAATTGTGCGCTATCGACATCATAGACAGACAGATGGAAGATAGGTTGTTGCAATTAGCCTGAGATTGTTACTCTTTTGAAGCCAATTGTCAAGCAGAACCGTCAAGGCTGATATCTCAGTTGGTGGAAAGGTGTGTCACTTGTACCGAGCATGCGTGAGGACAAACTTCTGGCACCAAATAAAGACACAGAGAAAGAAATGGAATGATTGTTCTCCTCCTTATCATAACTGAAAATTTTGCAACGATTGAGATTCTATCTTATTGTAAAACTGTATAAATATACCATAGAAAGAAAGAAACCATGCTGGACCCTTTTGTGTCGATTGTAATAGAGGTTTTACATTTTGAGAGTTAATATAAAGCAAATCTGAAGATTCTCATTTCCGTCACGACTGTGTTATGAGTTTGTTTTCTTGTCTCTCATATTTCGTTTCATTTCATATTCGTATCTGATGAATGCTTCGCTATAATTTAGTGCAACCTTTACTATAGTGAATGAATTTTGGTTTTCTATATTGTTTACTATTTTTCCTCTGTACCAGCTATCAACAGGTATATGACCAATCAACACTTTCATAATTCTATATATATTTTATGCTTCATCGGGTTATTTCTTTACATTTTTCTTCTTCTGTTTATATGTGAGATTCTCCCTTGATAGGAGCCTTACTCGATAGACAACTAAATGTTTTCTCTCACCTCATACATTTTATTAAAATATAACCCATTTACGGGAAAGAGCCTTTGATTTGCACCTCTTTTTATTCCTGAAACTGTAAACTCTCTTTTATACGACCGAATTGAGACAACACTTAAATTCTCCTTGAGGTTTCCTTATCTTATTGTTTCTTCATGACTGTCCCTGTACCAACCTAGCCCAATATTGAACCCGGATTATCAAATCAAACACACATTTCCTTAAACCTTTTCGATACTATTCTTAAAACAACCACTACTTGGGTTGAACTCGAACATTCATGGGCAGCGATTGAACAGGATATAAACATCCAGGAACAGTTGGAAGCTAGACAACGCCAACACAGAAATCATCCCTAGTTTCCCTTGCCGAAGGTTGACGTTTCTCTTTTCTCTACCCTTTACCCACTTTCAGATGCCTAGACACTGTACTTCTAAGCCTTAAGTACATACTCTGGAACAACACGTAGTATAGTCTAACTAAGTAAGTGGATATCTAAGGGCTAACCTATTCAAGAAAATTTATCTAATGAGAAAACCCTACTAAGCAACTTGAAACTATGTAACCTGCGTACTTTCGGGCCAAGGATCGACGGATAGTTCTAGGGAAACAAGTGAAAACCCTACTTGAAAAAAACTATTTCAATCATGACAATAAGAAAAAGCAATTATTAAGAATAACAATAAGCAAATAGCAAAAGAAAACTACTTTAACTAGCCTACCTAAATTAAATGAACAACTATCTTGTGAAAGCAAGGAAATAAACAACTATACTATTAAAGCAAGAATAGACAAGTAAGAAAATAACCTACTAAAGCAAGTAAACAGTTAACTACCCTAAGATAACTTCTATTGTAAGTAAACTAAGTAAGACTACTCATTGAATAACTAACTAAGCTAAGAGGCAAATGAATTCTATTCTTAATTCAAACTTCAAAACTATTTCTAATTCATAAAAGGAAATCTATTTAATTGAAAGAAAGAAGAACTAACAACTAACCTCTAATCTATGATAAGAAAACTTCTCTTTAATCTACCAAATCAAAAGACTATCTATCCTACAATAACAATAAAACTATCTTCTGATCTACGAAAGAAAGAAACTATCTTTTAACCTATGAAAAACTCAAATATAGTGCTGGTGGTTGTGTGAATGTCTGCGGTGTCTTATAATATCTCGATGGCACTTGACAACAAAAGATAGTTAATTGAAAGAAAGAATAACTAACAACTAACCTCTAATCTATGATAAGCAATTTGCTCTTTAATCTACCAAAGCAAAAGACTATATATCCTACAACAACAATAAAACTATCTTCTGATCTACGAAAGCAAGAAACTATTTTTTAACCTATGAAAAACTCAAATATAGTGTTGGTGGTTGTGTGAATGTCTCCGGTGTCTTATAATATCTCGATGGCACTTGACAACAAAATATAAATCAAACGGTATAAGCTCAATATTGATCTCAATAGCAAAGTGAAAGGTATGGATTAAACAATCTAATGAGAACTTAGCCATTACAAAAACAATCGTCAATTACCCTTCATATTCATGGAATTATTACTCATATATTAACCATCAACAATATAACGAGATTTTAATTATATTTCTATACTATGTAAGCAAAATTCATAATTAAATTCAAGCATCAACTAAAAACTGGAATTCCAATCTAATTCTAGGAAAGAAAGTGCATAAAGTGAAACTATGCTATATCTATTTTAACAATTCAAAGTGCAAGAAAGAAAGTGCTTAAAAACATAATTCAAAGCATGACATATAAAGAGTAAACTAATGAATACATTAACCAACAACTAGTTAAGAAAGATCTACATAAAAATGGAATAAGCAATCTACAATTAGAAAATGAAACTAACCCTATCCATCCACCGAATCCTTGTTAAAGAAAACATAAACTAAAACTTTGTTCTTACTCTATTTCAAACTCTATTTTAAACTTGATTCTAAAAGCATAAATAAAAACACAATATAATATATAATTTCACATGAGGTTAGTTATGAATTTGCAAATTCATTCCTAACTACAACATCAATGCATGTTAACAGAAGCCTTCATACTAACTTGCAAAAGAGAGTTAAAGTAATTAAACTACAACAACAAATTAAATAACAAAGGAAAAATAACAATGCATGTAAACAAGAGGCATCTAAGCTATGAAATACATGAACAACTTAATGAACAGTTACCAGACTACTGGTGGGCCCCCAACAAATCGTGGTCACTTCCTAAAGGCACACCACGAACTCAACAATTCAATTTCACCATTAAAACTCAAAAGCACATCTTTTATATAATTTGGCAATGAAAAATGGTAAAACATAGTAAAATCGTGTTTGTCTCCAATACACTAGTTCTTCTACTGCTTAACTTCTGTCTAACCACCATGGTGGTATTTATAATATTTACAGACCAAGTTGTCGACCATTGGAGGGTCAAACCACTTATAAAAATGACAAATTACATTAATGGTGCCCTAATTGTCGAAATAGAGCGAGCCAATAATCGCCCTTATCAACAACCTAAACTAAGTTGTCATGAGTTCAGTAGTTGTTAAGGGCAAGCACGAGAAAAACCCATGTTCCTGATTTTCCCACCACTGGCTGCCAATACCATAACCGCCAAATCGCCCACTATTTTTGTGTAGGATGCGGTGTTGGACGGAGTGTCGAACCGGGTACCGGATTGAGTATTGGATGGAGTGCCAGACTAAGTGTTAGAAGAAGAAACATGATGAAATATTTACCTGTAACACCAAAAAACGTGAATTAGATCCTTGGAAACATAAAAACATGATGAATTATACTCAATATCGACATCAAATATTAATCATACATACCTGGTGTAGATCATACCATTTTGGCACAAAATTCTTCAACCAGCTTCTCCAAAACATGAAAAACACATATATACATTCAGTAAAAGTTTCTAATGATTTTCATAAAACTGATCATATCTCGGGCCCAATATTACCCCTACACTTATGATTTTACAGGTCCCACTACAAACGAAAAGAAATTACCCTCATGACTAGGCTTGCTGAGGAGGATTAGCTTTGGAAGCTTCTCCTTCTTGTTGTGAAGACTTTGCCTTGTGCCTCTTGTGTTGTTTCAATTGTTATCTAAGGTTGCGGTTGGATTTGGTCATCTCATCAACCAATTGTTGAAGGGAGTTAACCTTTGCTTGGAGGACTGCATTATCATGATGAAGGTGTCTGTCTATTGTCTTCCTTTCTTCCAACTATTGGAGAAGCTGAGAATTTTCTATTTGTAGCTTCTCAATGGCTGGGGTAGAATCAGAGATATCAGAGGAAGGCTTAGATCCTTTGAGGGATGTGGACAACCTATCAGTCTTAGGATCTAGAGTAGGCATGGTTGAAGTAGGAGTGATGGGGGATTGGTAAGGAGAGGTAGGTTCTGATTTTGTATTTCTTAGTGGCTCTAATCCATCCATAGAAACTTCCCTAAGTCTCTTGTGAGGGCTCTCAATATTGGAGGAAACTTGGAAAGGATCCGATGTAGGCAGGAGTTTTGTATAAGGTTTTGTTCTTGTGCTTCGGGTATTCTTTCAAAAGGGTCCTTTACCAAATCGATTGGCTCCCCTCTTGTTTGTGGGAACAATGGGAACGTATTGTTGAATCACTTCTTCGAGATTTTTAGGTGGGGGATAAAGAGAGATTGAAGGCATTAGGGCATTAACAATAGGCTTCTTTTGGTTTTTACTCTTGGTCTTTTTATCCAAGGAGGAAGCAGGGATATCAACAAGATTTTTGTATTTTTCTAACAAAGAGAGGGTTTGTGCAAGGGGGTTTGGAGTTCTTGGAGAGAGAGGTTTGGATGGAGAGATAGTTCTTAGGCTAAGTGGATTTTTGTCGGTCTTAATTATCAAGTGAGGGTTTGCAAATTGATAGATAAGTGCATCCCAAGTTTTCCCATGTTTCTCTAATTCGGATAAAATGAGGAGTTTGATCAAGCCATGCTGAAAGAGGTTGTTGTGGGGGTTAGTTACATTCTTCCTTACTTGAGAGGACATATTCTCCAAGGTTTTTATAAAATAGAAGGGGAAGTTCAAAGGTTTGTTGAACTAAAAATGAGCTAGCAATCTAAAATGACAAGCTTTGAAAGTGGAGTATCTACCTTCACATGTAATCAACCTCGGGATGACGGTGAGAGGGTTGATCAATTCCACCTTTATCCATTCCCTAGAATATCCTTTTGCTCTTGAAATGTTCTGGAATTTGGGCTTAAAAACCTTGTTATAACTTGAGCATGACAACTAGTGGTTTTTGAACCATCTATATCCAATTCTTGGAAGCTTCATGGATGTAGAAATGGACTCTTATGAGACTTCAAAGGAAAGATACCCCACGTGTGTTGTCTTCCCATTGAAACCTAGGGAAAAATGCATGGAGAGGCCATCATCCTGGCCCTACAAGTTAGACAAAAATGACCCCTACCTGCGCACAAAAACACCTCTCTGCATTGTGAAAACTTGGGAATGACAAAAAGATCCACATAGGAAGAGGGTTCATACCTCTTAGGCATTGTGGTAGAGGTGAAATTCACCAGGAAAGGGCATGAACAGACCAAGAGATGGCACAAATTGGGCATGGGCTGAGCGTAATTCAAACAGGGGAAGAAATGGCAGAGGCTGGGAGTGACTTCTTAACAAATTACCCGGATAATAAGGTGGATTGGGATAATAGATTACCCGGCCTGAATTTGAATGCGCCTATGGTGGAGTAGGTTGCACACATGTGCGAATGAGATTCCATGTGTGGGAAAATTTTGAATTCGAAGGATCATTTTTGGGGCAATGCAATGATGCGCAATTAGATCAATGTCCAAGTCTTTTGACTTTGACATTTGATCATGAACATATAAAGAATCTTCAATCAATTGCCTACAACCAATTCAATTGAATGCCATTGATTTCTGGTTACCTGGAATCTAGGACAGTTACTGGTGTGTAACTCATATGGCACTTCGTTCGGCACCTCATATGACATTTCATACAACACCTCATACGACACTTCATACGACACCTCTGTGTTAAATACATTTTCACCTCTTGTAATGGATAGCCTGCAAATTTGAAATGTTTTTGACAATCATAGTGGTTAATGAGCAGAGGTAGAATACTCCATTGTTGTTGATTTTTCCATCATGCTCACTCAATCCTCTTGCATATGACATATAATGTCAAACCTACAATGAACATGTTATAGAAAGCATAAAACATGTAATGTCAATCCTACAATGTACATCTTGTAATGAAAGATAAACTGATAAAGAGTGGTCTGTTAAGTATATGTTCAGTAATTTATAGTACACAGGAGTTTAGCACTTCAAAAATAAAATGACTATTAATGTAATAACCTATATCATGGAAATAATACAAAAATTCTTGCAAATATTTATTTCTCTAGGAAATGATCATTTGTCAGCTCATGAACCCCTTCCCCACACCTAAGTATTGTGACACCTCACAATCAAAAGTATAGGAAACTAGTCAGTTTTCCCCAATACCCAAAGATTTATAGTATGTCAAGTGTAAAGATAAATTTCACATATTGGTCTGACGAGATAGTTAGGAGATGGCCCCACCTATAGGATAAGAGATCCTATATATAGATAAGAAGAGGTAGGAAAGAGAGTTTCAATATAGTCTTAGATATACTTCCCAATGGAATATTTATGGAGTTCATTAACCTTAGCTTAACCATACATACTTCATGTCATCTTTGTCTACAAGTACTAATGTCGTACACCAGGACAAGTTTAAATTTATTATTTATTTTTTGTCATATTACCATCCTTGCTAGGTACAATGCCTCGCTGCTAGAAATCTTGTTCAGTACTCCAACGGGTTTACCTAGTCGTACCACAGGCCGGTACCTGCTGCTAGTAGACCTGTTCAGTATCCCTATAGGTTAGCCTCTTAAACCCTCAGAGACTGGCCCTCCATCTTTTAAGATTTTAGTATAAGATTGCTTTATGCAAGAAGATGGGGGGACAACTTTGAAAACAACTTTTCTTTCCTTTTTTCAATTGGGATGGTATTTATGTTAGAGGATGACTTTCTCTTATATTACTTAGATATTGTCCCGATGTAAGGGGTACTTAAGTGTATGTGGCATATCTAAAGATATGATATAATCAAGTTATTTAGTGTGTAGTGGATGGCACCTTTGAGAAAGAATAGAAAGGTATCTCTAGGCTCAACTCACTTTCTTCTTTTGTAGTTATTGTGATGTTTCCATGACTAACTGCTAATTAGACCTCCTTGTTACTCTTTGATAAATACACTTGACTCACTTATTCAGGCTTCTTGGAAAACTGTACGAGAGACCTCTAGGCTTGATAGTTATGGTATCACTTCCTTATACAGTGGTGAAGAGTTTCAAGAACAACTGCTTTAGAATTCCTTGAAAAATGAAATTCTTTGCAAAAATATGGCTAATTACAGTAAGTCAATATTCATTTGATGCTTTATCAGACACAAAATTCAAGTGTAACAAATGTTTTGAAAAAATATCCTTGAAACTGTGTATTCCTAGTGAAATAGGTACTTACAGAAATCTCTAGAATTCCATTATTAACAAAATTCAAAAACTATTTACATATATACAGTAGGAAATTTAGAAAACTTTTCAAGAACAAGGGGGAACTTCCCCATCTACTAAGGCCAATGCTTTTTCATTTGACATGAACTGTAGAAAATCCTCTTTGGAAATGGGCTTATGATAAAATTTGAATCGGTGTCCATTTACTACAAAGGAGACTTGTCCATCCTCAATTGTTTTAATTTTTACAGCTCCATTGTCATATACAGTGTCTACCTCGTAAGGGCCCAACCACGGGGTGGTGATTTTTCCTTTGAAGGTTTTGAATCAGGAATCAAACAACAGATCCCAATCACCAGGTTGGAAGTGTTTCTTCTTAATAAACTTATCATGCCACTTGCTCCTCTGGTTTTGGACTAATATTGTTCGTTGGATGGCATCTTGTCTGATTTCATCCAATGCATTCAATTGTAGGGCTCATTGATTCTGAGCCTCATCTAAGTTAAATCCTAATTCTACGAAAATATGGAAGGTTCTTACTTAGAATTCTATTGGTAGAATTACTTGTTTCCCGTACACTAGCTCATAAGGGGTATGCCCAATGGTATTTCTCCAGGTGGTCCGGTATGCCCACAAATCCTCTAGGAGCCTATCAGCCCAATCCTGGTGATGTAATTGAATATTCTTGGTCAATATGGCTTCTAGAACTTTGTTTGTGGATTCTACTTGACCATTGGCTTGCGGGTGGTATGGAGAATATTTACAGTGTTTAATCCCATATTTATCTGTTAGCTCTGTCATCATCTTGGAAGTGAATTGAGTTCCTTGGTTCATGACAATTTCACGAGGGACACTGAAGCGAGTAAATATGTCTTCATATATGAATTTGACAACAGACTTCTCTATAGATATGAATAGGGATTTTACCTCTACCCATTTGGTGACATAGTCCATACAAACCAAAATATAGTTCTTCCTATGGGACATGGGTGAAATTGGTCCTACAAAGTCGAGGGCCCATTTTTTGAAGGATTCTATCATAACTTGGGTACGCAAGGGTGTTTTGTCAGCTGACATAGGTCTTCCTATTCTTTAGCAACTATCACGACTTCTCACATATTTGGCAGCATCTTTGAAAATTCTAGGCCAATAGTAACCCGAATGTAGCACCTTATATGATGTGCGTTTGTCAGAAAAATGGCCACCGCATGGTCCATCATGACAGCTGCATAGTATTTCAGGTACCTCATCCTCTCAGACACATCTATGAATAATCAAATAAGGAACTGTGCGAAAAAGGTCATGACCAACCCAAGAGTAATTAGCACTCTGTGTAATGATTTTCCTCTTTTCATGACATGACAAATGAGACAGTAACTTCCTAGTAGACAGATAGTTTTCCATATCCGCAAACCATGGGGTATTGAAAGAGCATGCAAAAATATGCTCATCTGGGAAACTATCATCTACAGGGATATCATCATCCCCATTTTTTATTCGAGAAATAAAATTAGCTACTACATTATCCTTTCCAAGTCGGTCAAGCACAATGATATTAAATTATTGCAATAACAGGGGCCACCTAGTCACTCGACCATTAGTTATGGGTTTATTCATGAGGAATCTAATGGCGGAATGATCAGTGTGTACAAATACTTCATAAACTGTAATATAATGTTGAAACTTGTTAATGGCATGAACAACTACCAAGAATGTTTTCTCAGTGACTGTGTAGTTCAACTCGGCAGGGGATAAGTTCTTTATCACAAAATAAATGGCATAGGATTGTTGGTCCTCTTTCTTCCCTAATACCCCTTCTATTGTAGTTTTGAAGGTATCAGTGGATATATGAAATGGGAGAGTCCAATTGGGCCCTCTAAGAACCGGTGCTACAGACAGCTTAGTTTTTCGGGTTTGAAAGGCAGTTTGACATTGCTCAGTCCAAACAAAATCAACATTTTTTATTAGTAATCCAAACATAGGTGCAACAATCTTTGTAAAATTTTCAATAAACCGTCGGTAATATCCGGCATGTCCAAGAAATATTATGACCTCTTTCTGAGTCTTGGGGGGTGGAAGTCTACCAATGACCGCAATCTTTGCAAGATTGACTTTTATCCCTTCAGATGAAACATGATGTCCTAGAACCACTCCTTTAGTTAACAACATTTTTCATTTTTCATGACTTAGAGATAGGCTCATTTCCTGGCATCTGATGAGGACTTTTTCTAAGTTTTCTAGGGCTTCCTGGTAAGTGTTACCATAGACTGTGAATTCATCCATGTAGACCTCCACACAATCATGAATAAGATCGGAAAATATCCCTAATACTGCTCGTTGAAATATGGTAGGAGCATTACACAATCCAAATGGTAAGACCCTATAGGCATAGGTTCCCCAAGGACAAGTAAAGGTAGTCTTGTCCTGGTCCTCGAGTGCTATAAGAATCTAGTTCTACCCACTGTACCCATCTAGAAAGGAAAAATACTTCTTTCCAGACAGGGTATCTAGAACTTGGTCAATGAAAGGGAGAGGAAAGTAATCTTTCAGAGTGGTTTTGTTGAGTTCCCAGAAATCAACACAAATTCTTCATTTCCCGGTCACTTTCTTTGGAACCACTACAAGCGGGGATACCCACATACTATTAGAGATGGCATAAATGAATCCGACATTTAACAACTTTTGGATCTCCTCCTTGACCATATATTTAAGTGTTGGGTTCATCCTTCTATGGGGTTGCCTAAAAGGTGTTACTTCCCCCTGGGTATATAAGTGATGGATGCACGTGTCAGGGTGTATACCCTTCATGCCAGTGTATTTCCAGGAAAATGCTCCTGATTGTTTTTTAAGGATATCTACTAAATGTTTCGGTTGGTCTGCATGTAGCCCAAAATTTATATGTAAAAATTTCCCTGGACTAAACTCATAGGGAATAGTATAAGACATGGCAGTCTCATTTATCTCGAAAATAAAAGATGTCGAAGAAAAAATGGATGGGTCCAATTGTTCTTGAAATCATTCCCCAAAAATGTACTCAAATTGGGGAAAAGACTGTGGAAAATCCACACATGTGATAGTAGAAATAAAATGGTTTAGAGCATTTTATGTCGTGTTCTCTTGAAGTGCCCATGCATGGTCACTTGGGAATATAGGTTCTTCCCGGTCCTCGTTCTCGTATGGAAATTCAAGCCACCATAGATTCTCCATAATAGGTTGAGCTAGAGGGTAAATGGTGAGCTTATGGATAGAGATACCATTTAAGATGGTCATTTCCCCTTCTCTACAGCCAATAAATGCATTAGTTGTGGCTAGCCAAGGTCTTCCCAAAATGACGAGATGGCCTTTGTCAGGATCCTTTGAGTGAATGACAAGAAAATCTACTAGGTACTCCCATGAGGCTAAAGTAACCATGATATCATCTAAAATTCCTTCAGGTATAACCCTAGTCTTATCTGCTAATTCCAAAATGGTTGGGGTAGGCCGAAGAAGAGGTTGTAATTGTAATTGTTCCAAGGTAGTAGCAGTCATAACATTGATGGTTTCCCTTAGGTCTATGAGAGAGTTTCCAATGTAGACCTCCTTAATGGTTATGGTCACTACGGGGTTTCCTGGGTTCCCATATTTTGCTAGTTTTGGCTGCTCTCATATGTACTCCTAAAGTCCTCCTACCAAATGTACTGTAGGAGGGTCCTTTTGCTTCCTACCTGGCTTCTTAATACACAATTACTTGACTACCTTACTATAGATTGGAATGTCTTTAATGGCTTCAAGCAGGGGAATCTTGACACAAATATTCTTCAATTCATTCAAGATGTCAAATTTCGGTCTAGTGGTAGGTTTCTCGATTACCAATCAGTCTGGATAAGGAGGGACCTTCGTAATTTTTGAAGGTTCATTTTGGGGAAGATTGGGTTCTTGGTTCTTAGAGATAATAACATCTTACCACCTAGTGTCAATCATGGGTTGCTTGGTGGTTTCTTCTTATTCTTCTTCCTGGATGACTACTGAAGGTCTCTTCCTATCTAGAACTTTTCCTGATCTTAGTTGAATTTCCTATAATGGAACAGGAGTAATAACATATGTTGGGAAGGCGCATCTCAACATTGTGAAGAGGTTGAGGTGGCTTATTATTTGGATTCAACACTGGTTGTGCCAGTAACAGTGTTGGTCTCGGGGAGCTTTCATTTTGGTATTTTAGTGGTTGTTGTTGTGGAATAGGAGATAAAGGTGGTGGAATAAAAACTGGCAGAAGATGCAGAGTATTCGGTGGGAACTGAGGATAAGGATGGTTGGACATAGGGATAGGTGGAGATTGAGGGTTTCCTTAGTTATGTCCTCCTCTCCATCCTTGAAGCCAAGGATGTTGGTACTGAGTAGACTAGTTTTGTCAACCTGGTGGGTTCCATTGTTTTTGTTGTTGATAATAAGGTGAAACTTGAGATTGTAGATCTGGGTATGTGGGCTGGTTCCTAGGATGCCATAGCCTCCTAGGTGCATAAGAAGACTCACCAGGATCTCCACTCCTATAAATGGTTAATAAACTGGGAAATGATGGACATTTTGCAGTCGAATGGTCTTCTGTACAGAAGCCACAAACTGAAATGTTATCTAATGGGCATTCCCTTGAGGAATGCTTCCTCCTGCACCTTGGGCAATATATGCTCATTGTTCCATTTTCCTCCTCCTGTTTCTTTTTTATTTTTAGGGTGTCCAACTGGAAACCTATTGTGCTTAGGATATCTGTCTTAAAATTTTCTTAAAGGTTATCTATCTCTTCTCTTGTGATACCACCTGAACTATCTGGTTTTAAGTTTCTATTATAAGGGTCCCAAACATTCTTCCCTGTTTTGGCTCTACTCCTTGAGTAATTTTTACACATTTCACGTATTTAGGAAAATGGTTTATGGGAGATTTCACCTGATGCCATCAGGTTAAGCATCTCTAGATACTCTTCTAAAATTCCCTTAAGGAAAAGAGACCTAAATTCATCCTCTGGGAGGTCATGGTATTTTGACTTCTGGGAGATAAAACCAAATCTTTCCATATAATCTTTGAGGGTCTCATCCTCTAACTGTTGGATTTTAAAGATGTCATTACGAGACTCTTTGGTCTTGCAGTAGTCTTGGTACTTCTTAAGAAATATGTCTTTCATGGCTTCCCAAGAACTAATATTGGATTCTCCCAACCCCATGAACCATCTTAGTGCAGAGTCTTTGAGGGTGGTAGGAAAGAGTTTTAGCTTCTGGGCATCTTGTACATAGTTGTAGATCCTACACAAGATGTCAAATTCAAATAGGATGGTGTCTGGATCTTCGTTATTTTTACTATAAAAGGTAGGTAGTGCTGAGAGAGGAATATTCTTCATGTTGACATTTGGAGTGGTGTCCAAAATCAGAAACCTGAAGGTAGTTTTGGTTTGGTTTCCAGTTTCTTATTCCTCCCCATGTATTACATTGTTATAGTCATCCTGATAATCCATATTGGCTTGGTTTCCAAAAAGAGAGTATCTAGGTGGTTTTATATTTGAAGAGAACAAGGTTTCCCTTTGATGGAAATGTCTTCCTATGGATTGGATGTCTAGGACTCTACTCGAGCCGGTTGAGACTATTGGTCCCAAAGTTTTTGTGTCAATTTGAGAGATAATTACATTGGCTGAACTACCAAACAAAAGATTCACCTGTTTAGGGTCTATTATGTCCTGAAAATTAGGATCCCCTGGTGGTGGTGTAAAAGAAAATGTTGTATTGTTTGATTTTGCGGAAGGCTCGAGTGGTCTTGCCTCCTGTCCCAATATAATTGATGCTTCAATTTCTTTTTCTATAGTGCCCCCTGTGTTAGTCTCTTCGGAGACTATTTTATCTCTTTGAGTTGAGCTAGCTCCTATTTTTTGGTATCGGTCTGTGGATTTTATAAGTAGATTGGTTATGTGTTTACTGTGATTAGACCACTCTTCGTTGATTATGTTTGATTTAATGTATGTACTAGGTATATCTAATAAATTAAGAGGTTATTAAAACTAAGAGTCTAATTCCCATGGAATTAGCTAGAATTACAACATGCTTAGTTAGTGTTCATAATAGGTATCATACTACTCATAAGTAATGTGTGACAATATAATACGAACCATAGTTATACCATACATGTAGAGACTTATATACTTTGTTTGATTATGGATATTACCCTATCCATTACGTGTTACATTGAATACTGTGTTCAAAGGCTTGTATTCTAAGCTATGCCCATAGCTTTACCAGTATTACTAGTGGTATCAAGCATTAACCTAATCAAATAGTTGTAGTAATTTCACTGAGTAAATGATAGAAATGAAATGGTGTTCGTTCTATTTTGTAACCTGATAGCAAGCTATGTCGTAATATGGTTGTTTCCATAAGCTTTAGTTACAGGTGTTGTAATAGAGTGATATTAGCTTAATTACAGTAATCAGGCCAAATATAGAGCATGTTATATCATATAGAAAGTATGATATCATCACACCTATTACTACTTGTATATATTAGTGTGAATATGATTGGAATCAAACCATTCTACTGAGTAACCCTAATAAAGATGGTGTGTTACTTAACTCTGATTACAAGCAAGATTACTATTATGGTAACTCTTATGACCTTAATCTAAATAAGGGAGATTACACATAAGCACTCAATATGGAAACACAATAATCATGCTAGAAGCTTGGAGTAATGGAAAGATTAACACCAGCTTCTATGAACAAGCAATGGAAACAAAGCCTCACACAAAACACGATAATCACATAAGTAAACACTACATAACCTATCTGGTATGATGTGATAGTAATTTAGACTGCTTATGTATTCGTAATACTACAACCCTATCTCTAGTACAATGATTACTATAGAACTGTGTTGATTATGGTATAACGATTAGCTAATATGGAACTACACTAGTTACTATGATTCCAAAGCTATTAGCTCTTCATTAAAGATTGAATACGATAAGCTCTATTATCACCATAAGATAAGCTTATAACATGCTATTAATTACACATAATACGTAAGATCCAATCCATGTCTTATTCCCATTGAACACATGAAGCTTACAAGGTTATGGTGAAGTAAGTGATTAGTTAGAATGAATCAATTGAGGTCATTGGTTTCCACTATTTATAAGCTCTGATCAGTGTAAATCTTCTAGTCATATGTTCTTATTCAATGTATTGTACTATTCCGATATTTTTTATCATTTGAGGAATTTATTGCTTGCTCGTTTAAAGTAGAGGGCAAAGGATTTATCGCTCATTCGACCGTTTCAAAGGAAGGATAAGGATGTGCAAGAAGGCTCGACCAATGGGAGGGGAATTGATTGTTTTCCCACAATAGATAGGGCAAGGGATTTCTCTCTCATCCGACCAATTAAAAGGGAGGATGAGGATGCGCAAGAAGGCTTGACCAACGTGAGAGGAATTGATTGTTTTCCTGCAATAGATAGGGCAAGGATGCGCAAGAAGGCTCTCAAATGTAGGGGTAGGGGAGAGGAATTGATTGCTTTCCTGCTTCCCCCTATTTTCAATGCCAATAAATTAGGGTGAGGGATGAACACTCACCCCAACCATCCATCGGGAGGGAAAGGAACAATGGAAACGTTACTAATTAATTTTTTATTTTTTATTTTTATTTTAGCATTAGGTGTTCTGCGAAGCTAACAACTATGAGGCCCTGTGGGGCTAACAAGAATAGACCAAATCTCTATAGCCTTTCTACCCTGGAAGGTAAGGAAATAAATTGAAATCCATTCTCTCTAGCCCGTAAAGCTAGTTCAGGGCAGAGGAAAGCCATCTTCATCGAAGCACTAAAGGCCCTATGTACTGGGTAATCCTTAAGGGAAACCCAAAACTAAGGGAAACTAAGTTCTTAATTCTTTTCTTTTCGTTAAGGTGGTTGAAAACCCAAGGCTAGCCCCAATTCCTTACCTACGGGGGATGGGGACTTTCATTTTTTCTATTTGGTAACAAGGAGTACTCTGAAGCACAAAAAAACATATGACCAAATTTTCCACGGTTTTTCGTTGCTATTGCCAGACTTATCCGTCACAATTTCCATGAAAGCAAAGACTATTTTTCATTGCTATATCCATGAACAAGGTGTTTGTGGAAACAAAAAAAAACTTATCCCTTGATGTGTCATCACCATCAAGATAGGTTTACCTTATAAATCGTGGTAATAGCGATGAAAAACCGTGGCAAGGTAAAAACAACTGTGGAAATTTGTGACGCAAAAGCATGGCAATAGCGACGAAAATTGATGGCAGAGACAAAAATTACGATGCAGATGCTATATGTGCAACACAAAACCATGGCAAAGTGGGATGAACTTTCATCGCTATTGCCACGCTTGTTCAAAAAAACAATTGCCTTGCGATGAACTATCGTCGATATTTCCATGCTTCCTTTAAGTTAAAAAAAAGAACAAAAACTACATGAGATATGGTATACCATATTACATTGTAATATGGTATACCATATTGAGAAGTTGGATGTTGGGAGTCATTCCCTTACCAAAAAAATGAAGGTTACTGACACTCATATGAATGAAAGAAATCAAAGTTGTTTCTATGGAAAAAGTTGTAACGCTTTGAAAGAATGGTAGATCAAAACAATGGAGCACTTGTTTAAACAAAGACACTTACACCTATTCAAGTAAAGGTAACTCACCCTATTCAAATGAAGGTACATGATACCATATAAATGAAGAGAAATGGAAATGTTTAAATCAAAGAGTAGTTCACACCAAATCAAGTTAGTGTGATCACAATGTTTTGAAACTAAGGGTGATCACACTACTCTAGGTGATAGACTTGGTGGAAAAATAGAATGCGTGGGATTTGAATATAGTAAGGATGTTCTAGTCTGATGGTGCAACCGCTGTCTACCACTCCCAACAGTGGTCGGTCGCTTCACCAGGACATTCCACCAATCGGCCCGAAGAAACGATGTTCTTCTTTCTCCCCTCGGGAGTCTTTACCCACAGACTTCACTCCTCCCAATTCTCCCTGTTTTGATTGTCGGGGAATCGGCTTTCGCGACTTCGCGAGTCCCACGATTGTAGGCTTAATCCTCAAATCCCCGAGATCCGATATTCCTGGTCAACGCTGACTTTGCTCGGGTGTCAGAACCTCGCAATACCGTTGACTCGCGACTCGCACTACCATATCTTCGGAAACCCCACCACCGAGGTCCAAGACGCCGAGATGCCGACCCACTCGCTTTCTCGCCTTTCTCTATCTTACTACTAGCGCGCCGTATCCTTGAACCCTTTAATCCTCGAGACATCGGGTCTCGAAGATTAAAGGGNCTTTCTCGCCTTTCTCTATCTTACTACTAGCGCGCCGTATCCTTGAACCCTTTAATCTTCGAGACCCGATGTCTCGAGATCGTCCTTCACATCAAACCTACGGCTCACGCCATGCACATGATCTCGCGACGTCGATCCTCATGTCCTCGTGTCCGCTTTGGCCAACCTGTCAACTCCGCCCACGCAAACCACCGCTATGCCCGATCTCCGGGTGGGGTAGAGACCTTTGGAGTTCTCCTTACTAAGTTCGAGTCTTCGATTCTCTTCCTCTATGAAGAGATCTCTGCTATACTATCTTTGTACTGTACGACTTCTACTGGGTCGATCTCCACAGTGAGATAAGGGATTATCCCTCCTGAGCTCTGTCAACTCAGACCCTTCCCCTTCTCGGGCTTGTTATCGAGACTCAGACTCAACCTGCACGCACCTGCATGGCTTGAATAACTCGACTCAACTCTGAGAAAAGTAGGAGGAGAGTTCTACTGCTTAGCCCCCTCAACACACGCTATGTGGAGGAACTCGACTGCACTCTATGAAGGAATATCCTGGCCTAAACAGAGAAACAATTGAAACTCATTCTTTCCGACACTCGGCTTCTAATTCTTCCACATAATAACATACACAGCATATGAAAGAAGGATATACCCAGAAACAAAGATACAAAGACATAATCCCAACAACACGCAAGGGATAGTCACGTCCATGGGATGG